>JAKUCV010005353.1:165144-179636 GCA_028386065.3 Turnera subulata
GATCTGAAGAATCAGTACAAGCCTAACATGGTACTGATTACTGAGACTTTGTGGCAAGCAGGAGAGAATCATGGTGTGATTCCACTTCGTTTTCCTCCAACGAATCGGTTTGAGATACCTGGAGAAAACAACAGGGGTGGTATGTGGTTCTCCTGGAACGACAGTGTTAGGGTCAACATTAATGGTGAGGCTCAGAGTTTCAAGGTTAATGTTGAACCCAACAGATAGATTACTGTTTAAAACATATGTATGGGAACCATTCCTCTTTGAATGTTCTCCAGTTATGTATCCGTTTATGTAATAATAATATGCATGTTTGCTTTGAGCCTTTTCCATTTATTGTCTCATTTACGCCCACAGGCACAAATAATTATACTGTCTTATTCGCTTCAGGTTATAAATCTGAGTTAATTCATTTGGGATCCATAATAATTCATTTTATTACTGGGGGTGTCTGTACTCGCGTAAATATACGATCTTCTAGATCATATTAAAACATGCGTTCTTCAGGAACATATTCGAATTTATGCTCTTCTGGAGCGTGTTAATCATTTTTTCATTTCGAGATGTCATAATATGTTATATTGACATCCACACATATATAATTCTCCCCCTTGTGGATGTCAATTTTGCATCGTCTTCGAGACTAATGCTTCAGGCATTATTCTAAGAATCAATAATAAAGTACTGAAAAATAAATAAAATAAAATGCAATGCATAATAATTTAAACTGAACATAAAATAAATTAAATATAAAATGAATTGCTCCTTCAGGGTAAGCAAATATAATATCCACCTTCTGGTGGTCATATAATTTCCATCTTCTGGTGGTAATAGTTTTATTTTCGATTTTCCTTTGAAGGATCTTCAGGATCTTTTGAACGGTAAGACTTCCAGTCTTCGTTGTATATTTTTTTTCCGAGTCTTCTGGACTCTTACATTTAGTCTTTCAGACTATTCTCATTTAAATGCATTTTCGCATTTAATGCCCATTATAAATTTCTGCCGGAAATTTTAAAAGCCTCAAATTCAAATAACATAATTGAATATATAAATGCTTAATTAAAATAAATAAGCAAGGGGCCTTATATTAATTACCCCAAGTAAAGTAAATGGCAGGAAATTAAAATAATGAGCCTAGAACGAGCCCATAAGTAAAATTAAAGACGAGATAATTAAATACAATGGGCCCTAATATAGCCCAATTAAAAATAAATGGCTGGAAATTAAATGCAATTGGCCTTTAATTAATTAGCCCAATGAAAATTAAATTGTTAAAAATTAAATGTGATGGGCCTTACACGAGCCCAATTAAAACTAAATAAATAGGCGGCGTAGCCGGCCAATAAATGAATACTGAGCCCTTTTAATAGCCCAATCGGAATTTAAATAAAAACAGAAAATATGCTTACTCGATAAATCTTTCAGCAATAACATATATAATACGCTTATACGATAAAGGCGGCTTAGCCGGCCAATAAATATAATAAATATAACAGCCTTCCGGGCTTATATAACTGTCTTTCGGGCTTTGCCGGGAAAAATCCGAGGTTTCAAATTTCGGCCAAACACTCCTAGATTTGCCGGGAAAAATTCAAGGCATCGGATTCCGGCCAAAACACTTCTGGGTTTGCCAGATTTCGGCCAAAATTACTATTCATGGTCGCCGGAAATTTCTATTCACCGTGCCGGATTATTTTTTTTCCGAGGCATCAAAATCCGGCCAAACAATTAAGTACAATAGCCCGGTTATTATTCCGGCCAAACAATTATGTACAATTGCCGTACGGGCTTGCCGGGAAAATCTCAAGGCGCTAATTTTCGGCCAAGCACATCTGGGCTTGCCGGGGAAAACCGAGACGCAAATTTCGGCCAAACACAAAATAACTATTATAGCCTTCCGGGCTTGCCAGGAAAATCCAGAGATGCTAAATGCCGGCTAAGCACTTCTGGGCTCGCCGGGAAAATCCCGAGATGCTAAATTGCGGCAATATTAAATTTTTTTTCTCCTTTTTTTTAATGAGCTGTGAACAGAGGAAAAAAATGGGCCTTGAACAGTGAAATCGGCCCGTGAACAGTAGAATTTGGCCGTGAATAGTAGAATTTGGCCGTGAACAGTGGGCCATGAACAGTGAATTGGCCCGTGAACAGTGGGCCGTAAATAGTGTCAGCCCAGGTCAGCCCAAGTGCCAAACCTACAGTACCCAGCCCGCGACCCATGTTCATGACCCGGTTTCCTTGCGCGGGTCGACCCGCCTGCAGAGGCTCACCTCGCAGTGAGCAGCAGTGGTGGTGCGACGAGAAGACGGCGCTAGAGGCAAGGCGACGCGTGGGGTGAGGCGCGGCAGCTGGCGGCTGCCGGTGCACGTGAGAAGGAAGGCAGACCCGACGGGTCTTCGGGCTCAGTCGTCGGGTCATCAGCCATAGATGGCGCGTCGGTGGCGGAATCCGACGGGAGAGGACGGCGGCGAAGTCGCGACGGAACGGGGAGGACCGTGGTGGTGGTGGTGCGACAGGAGGCGGCGCCGATCCGTTCGCGATGAACAGTAACCATGGTCTCTTCCTTGGTGTAAAATCCTGTCGACCACGCCAAGGTTTTCAGGTTTGCTTCTTCTCCTCCTTGTGCCGGTTTTTCTTTAGCTTGGGTAGAGTCTTCTTCGTGCTGATAACGTGTTAAAAATAACTTGTTGATGGAAGAATTTGATGAAGTAAGATTGATGGAGAAGAAGAGGAAAGAAGCAGAAAATGGGGGAGGAAGACGAGCTCTGCAACTCTGCTCGTGTGTATCTATCTTCATTATGTATAATGATATATTAATACAATAAATTGTTAGGTAGAATAGTGTTGCACAGTGATATCCAATTTTACACGTTTTATAACATGTATCATATGCTTTCTGCTACTGCTGTTGTGGCTTGAATGTTGGTCCCCGGGATCGGGTGACGGTTGTTATATTTGGGATTGCTTTGTACTGTATTTTATATTGTATGTACTATCTGCTACTGTAGTAAGAACAGTTATGGCAATCCAATGTTTAATCATTAAGGGGATTGTAGGTTAATTTGTTCAAATGTATAGTTAGAATTAACTATATTTTATCCTCAAGATGGATTCTTTCGATTTTATTATTATATTTTTTACAGTTATATCTTTCTAATACAATCATAATTAAACTAAAATAGATGTAGGAGTTTCGCTAGGTTTATATACGGTTAGTTTGTAAGCTTTTATAGTTTTTTTCGGATGCTTCTTTTTTGATATTTTTTTGAGAATTCATTAATGAATTATCAACTTGTACAACCTCTTAAAACCTTTTTTTCTTGTGGTATAATTGAGTAGGAGGAAGTTGTAACTCAAAAAAATACTAATATTGTTAAGATCTAAAATTTAAATTCTAGTAATAGTACGTAAACCCTCCACAAAAAGAAGTAAAGGGTAATTATTTTTAATTCTAGTAATAGTACGTAAACCAAACCCCAACCCCCAAAAAGAAAAAGTAAAGGGTAATTATTTTTATCTAGATTGATTATTCTTAGTGGATTGCAGAGTAGGAAGCACACGAGAAAAAGTTCCTTTACCAATATTTTTTATAATAGTTTTGCAAAGGTCAAAATGAGATTAATATAATGTATATAAAGGATACGCAACCTTAGTGTGGTGAATATTAGTTGACTTGATAAAGTGGATCACCACTTGAAAAGAAAAAGTGAAACTTCACTTCAGTTTGTTTAGTCTATAATGTTTGGAAAAAGTCTATAAGTTTGACACAATCCATTTATTTATTTTTTTATATTTTTTTATCTGAATGACATTGTGATTTTATTAAACTAGAGGAACAAATTGTAAATGAAAAAACATTCTAGACACATAGAATCCAATAAGGTCTTGGGTTTTTTTTATTATCTAACTTTTTAATTTGTAGTATTTGTATACTTAATTATTTTTTTTCAACATCCAAAGTGTTCCAATCACATGTTCCATACAAATCTTGGACAAAGATGTCACGTGTCGCACTATGAATGTAAGTCCACTAGAAAACAACACCCATTTAATAAGAATATTAACGTTCGCAAAAAGAGTAAATATTTTTAGTAAGATTATTAACGTTTACAAAATGAGTAAATATTTGGAAGAAATGGAATGTGCAATGAAGAGGGAGATAGGTTTTCCACTTGGAGGAAGAGGGGAAGGGGGAAAAAAATAAAGGAAAAGGGGAAAAGGGGGAAGGAAGAAAGGGGAGAAGCATCGAATATCCATCAATTTCTAACTTTGGGATGGAGACATGAAGAAAACAAAAAAAGAAAAAAAGAGACGATTCCATTCCATTCCTTTCCCCCCCTCAATTCTAGTAAGTAAAACCGTAAATAAACTACTACTTCAAAACTGGAAAGGAGCCGGGGTCAGGCAACTGCCCAGCCTCACAGGGGGTCAGGCCATTGCGTGGGCGACACGTGGGGATTACCAATGGACGGGCAGCGAAGCCGGGGCAGATCTCAAAAATATCTTTGGTGGTTAGGCATATACCACAGGAGGAGAGAGCATTCTCCTGGAGATATTTTCTTTTGGTTCCCCGAGACCAATCAGAGGAGAGGTATAGATATATACGGGTTTCCCAAATCTGCAGAGGGCGTACGTGGCAAAACGGTGTGGGAGGATTATATCTCCGCCACCATCAACCTTATGCGGGGCCTACATCTCCCCTCCCCTCCCCTCCCCTTTTGATGGACGATGATTATTATACTACTACTATTATGGTGCATGGAAGATGATGATGATGTTGATATTGATGATTGGCATCATGGGTTTTTTTTTTTTTTTCTATCCGAAATATTACAGCATAGGTGTGGGTGGAATGGGCAACAACTGAACGTGGTAATTCTTGATTATAATGGGTGAATTACTACCTAATGGAGATTTTCTGTACAAGGATTCGAAATATAGGCATTTCTTTTTATTTGGGTAATAATTCACTACACCACAAATCAAACATTAAAAAAATATGAATCTATGAAATTATGAAAATATGAGTCTACTGCTCTCAAGCACAAATCAAGCACTTTTCGACAAAAAATATCAAGCAGTAGACTCCTTTTCCAATTTTCGTTCAATGTACTAATTGAGTTAACCACTGCTGATTACCCATTTGATTGCTTCTTTTTATTTATTTTATTTTTTGAAAAAGAAAATTCAACCATGCTAGTTCGGTTGGTCAAGATTGAGTTCAATGTTCCAAATATGTGCACGAATCAAAGCAAAACATTTTTTTTGTTCAAATAGTTAAACCACAACTTGCATTATAAAGTCATAATTTTTCAAATTGTTTTGGTTATTTCCAGATTTTATTACTGTTTTAAAAAATAAAGGAAAAAATATTTTGGAGGATATTTTTTTTTTACGCGGGAAGATTTTTTTTTTTAAAAAATACCCAAACAACAGGATAAGCGAGAAAAGAAAAAAAAGAAAAATGAAGTCTACAGTTTTCAAGTATACATCTACAACACAAGGAATGCAAAACATTTTTTTTGTTCAAATAGTTAAACCACAACTTGCATTATAAAGTCATCATTTTTCAAATTGTTTTGGTTATTTCCAGATTTTATTACTGTTTTAAAAAATAAAGGAAAAAATATTTTGGAGGATATTTTTTTTTACGCGGGAAGATTTTTTTTTTTAAAAAATACCCAAACAACAGGATAAGCGAGAAAAGAAAAGAAAAAGAAAAATGAAGTCTACAGTTTTCGAGTATACATCTACAACACAAGGAAATCATTCCAATCCCCCATGTTCTTCTTTCCCTTCCAAATCAGCTCTAAGATGGAACAATCTAGAATATGAATCGTGGAGTGATGTAAAGTTGATTAAACAATGCCATAAAGTCATAATATGAAGTAAAATGTCGGTCACGCCACTAACAATAAAGTACCCAGAAAAATACATAACAGGTGGAAGGGGTGGAGCCCTGACGGCATCAAAATGGACAATGGGGCAGATTAGATTAAAGATTAAATCCACCAAAAGGCCCAATCAAAGCCTAAGCATGATAGTTACTGCCCTCTCTACTTTTAGTTAACCACTTCTAAATTCTAATCCTCGATTACGCGGTTTGGCAACCTAGTATGTGGCTGCTCCAATACCGTCCACGTGTGTTGTGCATTTTGTCATGGTGGGCCCGTTCGAACTGACTAGAGCCAATCAAAAGCGATCTTCAAAGATTGGACGGCTAGAGATATATCTCTCTTGTCTTCGGGCTTCTTACAAAGAGGACGACGATGTTTTGAATTTTGATTGATCTTCATTTATGCTGTGGCTGTGCTTAGTCTTGACTCTTGTGTGTGTTCGTTTGTCTAATGAAAAAACAGAAGGGATTAACAAAATCACCGATTTGACCCCCACCAGAAAAACAAAATCTCCTAATTGTAATTGGACTGGACGTCCTCCTTTCGACCCAAAAAAAATGGACTTCCTACTCAAGAAAAAAGTTTGGTCCAAATTATGAGATGCTTTTCTCGGTACATGTTGCTACCCAGAAGGCCCAAATTACAAGCTAGTCGATTTGTAGTCCGGTAGTACTCTTCTATGGGTGTAGTCGTAGATAACATTTTAATATTCAGTCTTAATACGAACTAGTTCACTACCCGTGGATTCCACGGGCTTGGTTAGTATTTTTTTAATAAAATATATTTTTTTATAAATTTTAATTTTTTTATATTATTGTATGGTTTAAAATTTTTTTAACAATATATGCATTAAACTTGCTGCTCAACCAATCTGAAAGAAAAAAAAGAATTGAAACTAATGGCCATATAATATATTAAGTGAGGTCCTCTTTTTCCAATTGCATACCTGTATTAATTTATTCAATTTTCAGGTCAAATTTATATTTATATATCGTCAATTTAATATTTTCTGATTTAGAATTATTTAAATTTAATTAATATTCTAAAATCAAGCTCGCTAATGGTCATATAAAATATTAAGTGGTATATTTGTTAAAATTTTGAACTTAGAAATCTAATACTAAAATATAAAATATAAAATATTAAGTGCTAATATTATGTAAAAAAATGAATAGAGATCTAGGAAATAAAATTCTTAAAACTAATACTACCCGTGGATTACACGGACATGGTTAGTATTTTAAAAGTATACACATAAAATTTATTTAGGAAAAAACTTGGTTAGTATAAATTTTAAATATTTTTCAATAACATTTTTAATAAGTATACTATTTTTTTTAAAACATATTGTTTTTTAAATTTGTATCCCGTTTCTTAAAAAAGAAATTATTCATTCTTTAAGCCAATATTTCCAAAATTTTTCTCCACAAACACAACAACTAAATAATTTTTTGTATTCACTTTTAGTGGGTAACAATTTTTTGCTACTAATTTTCTATATTAATTTATGTTATAAAATAATTTTTTTTGTTTTTTTAATATAAATAGATTATATTTTTTAGAAACACTTTATTTTTTGAAAATTTTTTATTCTTATTGATTCTCTTTTTTTGGGTTTTTTGTCCACTAATATATTAATTATTTTTATGCATCATCCTTCCTCTTTATTTTTTTTAGAATTTTTTTCAAGTTTAATTCTTTTTTTTAATAAAAATATTTCTTATAATTAAACCTTTTCCTTTCTATATATATACTTTTTGTGTTGTTCTATTTTTTCCCATTAATATAAATAAATCAGATTTATTTTTTAAAAAAACACAATGAAAAAAAATGCAAAAAATGAAAAAAAGTAAACTATTGCAATGTAAAAGAAAAAGCAAAAAAATTAAATTCAGGAAAATTAAAAAACCAACATAATACCAAAAAATTGGAAAATAATATATAATACTGAAAAAAAAAACAAATGTAATGGAAGGGGCATGTAATATTTTTTATTTTATTACTTATACTACTTAATATTTAATTTTTAATATCAAATAAAATCTCATATATTCTAGAAAAATTAGAAAACTATCACAATGGAAGGAAAAAATATATTATAAACCTGAAAAAAACACAATGCCAAAAAATAAAGTAGGAAAATAATGAACAAATCTGGAATATTTAAAAAATAAACACAACTCCAAAAAAATTAAAGCATGAAAGTAATAAATAATTATGGAAAATTTGTAACACAAAAACAATAAAATGAAAAAAAAAGAAAATATTATATTATTCTGAAAAAAACAAATGCAACGATAGGTAATATTAACACCATTTTGTTTTTGAAAATATTCAACAAAATTTTTAAAAAAAGGCCAAAGAATAGAAATAAAACATAATATTCTGGGAAAAAACTAACACAATATATAACAAACAGGAAAATAATATTTAATTCAGGAAAATTAACAAAAATTAAACTAATGCAATGTAAAAGAAAAAGCAAAAAAATAAAATTCAGAAAAATTAAAAAAACCAACATAATACCAAAAAATTGGAAAATAATATATAATACTGGAAAAAAACAAATGTAATGGAAGGGGAAAAAATATATATTATAAATGAGGAAAAAAACAAATAAAATACAAACAAAAAAAATAAAAATGTAAATAATACTGGAAAATTTAAAAAGACTAATACAATGTAAAGGAAATATAATAAAAATAAAAGAAAATAAAAAATCCAATGGAAATTATTATTGCCGTCATTTTTTTTATAAAAATTTCGTAAAATTAAATAATAATGGAAAAAATGAAAACAGATAAGCATACCTTTGAATCAATTAGAACCAAATCTAAACTGATAAGAAGATTTTGTAATTTGATATTCAAAGACTCCCACATCCTTGAAACCCTAACTTGAATTATCCATGAATCCTTGTCAGAGGTCAATTCATCCAATGTATGAATATTCATTCTCATGAAAAAAATAATATATTATACAAATTTAAATATACAATTAAAGTGTAACACAATAAAAAAGTATTTTTTTTATATAAATTCTTAAAAATATTAAGACTTACTAAAATACATACTAAAAGAAAGAAAAAAAAAGGAAACTGAAAAACAAAAAACTAACACAGGAAAATAATATTTAATTCAAGGAAATTGGAAGAAATTAACACAATGCAAAAAAAATGGAAAAAAATATAGAATACTGGATAATTTTTAAAAACTAATACAATGTAAAAGAAAATAGGAAAAAATATTAAATTCAAGGAAATTAAAAAACCAACATAATGCCAAAAAAAAAATTGGAACAAAATGAATGAGTAACTCATCTTGCTAAAAGTGTAGTATAATTAGGACTGTATGATTAAAAAAAAATCTGATTGTGGAGAGTACTAATCTTGCTAAAAAAAACCGTACAAAATTAGCTTTGGATGAATTAGGGCTGTATCATTAAAAAAAAATTCTATGGTAGAGAGTACTAATCTTGCTAAAAAAAACGGAAAAATTTAGCTTTGGATGAATTGTTTTACTAATTTATTTTCAAAATTGCTAATCATGGAGGTTTTTTTTGCATCTTTTCTTTGTTTTGAATCGGTTGAAAATGAATGAGTTAAAGGTCTTTTTATTCTGAACATGGAGTGTTTACGTTTTTTTTACTAATTCTGATAATTTATTTTTTAAAAAAAATGGAACAAAATCAGTGAGTTGGCTTTTACCCATACTCTGATTGGGATAATTATGAAAATTTTTCTTTAAAAAATCGGAACAAAATGAATGAGTAACTCATCTTGCTAAAAGTGTAGTATAATTAGGACTGTATCATTAAAAAATTCTGATTGTGGAGAGTACTAATCTTGCTAAAAAATCTGATCGTGTATAATTAGGTATCTTGCTAAAAAAATCTGATCGTGTATAATTAGGTTTTTCCTTAACTCTAATTGGGATAATTATAATGAAAATAAGGGCCAATCAAACAACACCTAAAACCCTCCATATGGCAAAAAACAAAGACCTCAAAGCCTACACATGGCAAAAAAGTAAGATTCTAAAAATCCTATGTGTCAAAACCTGGTGAGGGATTCAGCTATTAATATATATAATAGATATTACCACGATTTTGTTTTTGAAAATATTCAACAATATTAAAAAAAACAATGCCAAAGAATAGAAATATAAAATAATATTTTGGAAAAAACTAACACAATGTATAACAAACAGGAAAATAATATTTAATTCAAGAAAATTGAAAAAAATTAAACTAATGCAATGTAAAAGAAAAAGCAAAAAAATTAAATTCAGGAAAATTAAAAAAACCAACATAATACCAAAAAATTGGAAAATAATATATAATACTGGAAATAAACAAATGTAATGGAAGGGGCAGGTAATATTTTTTATTTTAATACTTATACTACTTAATATTTAATTTTTAATATCAAATAAAATCTCATATATTCTAGAAAAATTAGAAAACTATCACAATGGGAGGAAAAAATATATTATAAACCTGAAAAAAACACAATGCCAAAAAATAAAGTAGGAAAATAATGAACAAATCTGGAATATTTAAAAAACATACACAATGTCAAAAAAATTAAAGCATGAAAGTAATAAATAATTATGGAAAATTTGTAACACAAAAATAATAAAATGAAAAAAAAGAGAAAATATTATATTATTCTGAAAAAAAACAAATGCAACGATAGGTAATATTAACACGATTTTGTTTTTAAAAATATTAAACAAAATATTTTAAAAAAATGCCAAAGAATAGAAATATAACATAATATTCTGGGAAAAAACTAACACAATGTATAACAAACAGGAAAATAATATTTAATTCAAGAAAATTAACAAAAATTAAACTAATGCAATGTAAAAGAAAAAGCAAAAAAATAAAATTCAGGAAAATTAAAAAAACCAACATAATACCAGAAAATTGGAAAATAATATGTAATACTGGAAAAAAACAAATGCAATGGAAGGGAAAAAAATATATATTATAAATGAGGAAAAAAACAAATAAAATACAAACAAAAAATATAAAAATGTAAATAATACTGGAAAATTTAAAAAAACTATTACAATGTAAAGGAAATATAATAAAAATAAAAGAAAATAAAAAAATCCAATGGAAATTATTATTGCCGTCATTTTTTTACAAAAATTTCGTGAAAATTAAATAATAATGGAAAAAATAAAAACAAATAAGCATATCTTTGAATCAATTAGAACCAAATCTAAACTGATAAGAAGATTTTGTAATTTGGTATTCAAAGACTCCCACATCCTTGAAACCCTAACTTGAATTATCCATGAATCCTTGTCAGGGGTCAATTCATCCAATGTATGAATATTTATTCTCCTGAAATAAATAATATATTATACAAATTTAAATAATTAAAGTGTAACACAAAAAAAAGGTATTTTCTTTTATATAAATTCTTAAAAATATTAATACTTACTAAAATACATACTAAAAGAAAGAAAAAAAAGGAAACTAAAAAACAAAAAACTAACACAGGAAAATAATATTTAATTCAAGGAAATTGAAAGAAATTAACACAATGCCAAAAAAATGGAAAAAAAATATAGAATACTGGATAATTTTTAAAAACTAATGCAACGTAAAAGAAAATAGGAAAAAATATTAAATTCAAGGAAATTAAAAAAAACCAACATAATGCCCAAAAATGGAAAATAATATAAAATACTGGTAAAAAAATAAATACAATGAAAGGGAAAAATAATAGAATAGAAATGGGGGGGGGGGGGAAAAAAAAAAAAAAAAAAAAAAAAAAAAAAAAATAAAAATAAAAATTTAAAAAAAAAAAAAAAAAAAAAAAAAAAAAAAAAAAAAAAAAAAGGGGGGGGGGGGGGAAACAAATACAATACAAATAGAAAATTAAAAATTGAAATTAAAATTTTCACAGACATAAATACTTAAAAATCAAAGTAGAATAGAAAAGAAACTGTAAAACGCAGAAACTGTATCCGAATTTCATTGTACTGACATCTGGATTTTCTCTGTGTGTTTTCAATTTTTTGTTTCTCAAAAGAAACCATAAGAGAGAGACACACAAAATTTTAAAACAAAATAGACAAAATAGAATTGTAAAGAAACTGTAAAATACAGGAACTGTATCCGGATGTCATTGTAGTGACATTCGGATTTCTCAGTGTGTTTTCATTTCTTTGTTTCTGAAAAGAAACTGTATGAGCAGAAACTTAAAAAACAAAAAAGAATTGTAAAGAAACTGTAAAACACAGAAACTGTATCCGTACATCAATGCACTAACATCCGAATTCTGTGTGATTATACTTTTTTGTTTCTTTAAAGAAACTGTATTAGATACAGGAACTTAAAAACCAAAATAGTATTGTATAGAGAACAAAAAAAAAAAGAATAAGATTAGTACGTACTGCAAGCTAAAAAAAGTAGGAAAACAGAGAAGAATAAATGGAGAGGAAACAGTATCAAAAACAAAACATGTACTTGTATTTATAAATATTTAGAGGTAAGAGTTTAACAATTATCAATTAAATTTGTTTGTTAAAAAATCGGAACAAAATAAATGGGCTAAAGTTTTTTTTAATCTGATCTCATGGAGAGTTTAACTTTTTTTAATCTGATCCTGGAGGGTTTAACTTCTTTTTAATCTAATCTCAGTATCTTTTTTACTAATTCTGATAATTTATTTTTTAAAAAAAAACCAGAACAAAATCAATGATTGGTTTTTACCCATACTCTTACTTGAACCAAACAGAATTTCTTAGCACCAAATAGAGTTTCTTGCGTTGTTGTACAGCCAAAATTAGAGCTGAAGTGAAGCTCTTTTTAAATTCTGTTTCGTTTTTGTCTTTTTTTTTCCATTGTTCTGATGAACACTACTCTACTCAGTACCGTATTGAAGAACAGAGGGAAAAAAAGGAAGTGAACCGACACGGAAGGGAAGGGAGGAGTAAGTTTCTGATAATTTTTTTTTAAAAAAAAAAACCGGAACAAAATCAATGAGTTGGTTTTTACCCATACTCTGATTGGGATAATTATGAAAATTTTTCTTTAAAAAATCAGAACAAAATGAATGAGTAACTCATCTTGCTAAAAGTGTAGTATAATTAGGACTGTATGATTAAAAAAAATCTAATTGTGGAGGGTACTAATCTTGCTAAAAAAATCCGTACAAAATGAATGAGTAACTCATCTTGCTAAAAGTGTAGTATAATTAGGACTGTATCATTAAAAAATTCTGATTGTGGAGAGTACTAATCTTGCTAAAAAATCGGATCGTGTATAATTAGGTATCTTGCTAAAAAAATCTGATCATGTATAATTAGGTTTTTCCTTAACTCTAATTGGGATAATTATAATGAAAATAAGGGTCAATCAAACAACACCTAAAATCCTCCACATGGCAAAAAACAAAGACCTCAAAGCCTACACATGGCAAAAAAGCAAGACTCTAAAAATCCTATGTGTCAAAACCTGGTGAGGGATTCAGCTATTAATATATATAATAGATTAGCCGGCTTGTAGTTCATTAGAATTCTAATGAAAGATTTAAGGGATGAGGATTCTAATGAAGATAAGATTTAGAATTCTTATCTTCATATAAAAAAAGAGAAATAAGCAAAAATTCTCACCTATGCAGTCAAATGATTTCATAACGTGACCTAAACAATTAATATTATTATTATTATATGATTTGGAGGTATGAGTACAATCAATTTGATGAGCAATATTTATGCGACTGTCCTTCCTCATTCTCCCTTATATCAATGTGTAGTTACAAATATCAATGCAATTTGCTGTTGGAAAAGTTGGAAGCATAACACATAATTGAGGCGTGTTGGCCATTGTCCTAAAGTAATATTTTGTCTATGACAAAGTTTTTCAAAATTCAACAGGTTCTCCTGCCTGTAATGGCAGGACCTAAGAAACTATCATGAATTTTTATAAAGAATCCAACAAAATGAGAAGAGGGGAAAACAAAGAACCAACTAGTGTAGAAGAAGAACAAGTTGTGAGAGGTATGAAACGTCTAATATTAATACCTGAATATTAACATTGAAGAAATTAATTTCAGTAATTTCCTGAGACGCCCCGACCCGTATTTACCGTATACAGTAAACACGTGCCGGAACTGTGACAACCCAACCCAACAAAGCCCAACAAACAGTGTATAAACAATAAACTGGCCAACGGCCCAATAACCAAACTGAAAATCGGCCCTTCGGCCCAACAAGGAACTCGTCACTCGAACCCCGGGGACATCAACAACCACCACCATCCGGCCCAATGGCCCATTTACAGCATATACACAGTAGAAAACTCAACAATATGCACAGCGGAAGACTTATGGCTCACATGTTAACATATGCAAGCCCAATGCAACTAATGGATCCGAGTCCTGTCCGAGGGTACGCTTCAGCTTGCCCGGTACGTTCCTGCACTACAAACATCTCATCCTACGGGATGAAACCCCGCAGGCGAGGGGTGAGTCCGAAGCGCTCACCGACGAAAGATAAACAGTGATATATAATCAACCATAATACTTTCGAAATAAACACAACAATCTCAACAATAAACGCATACAATCACATC
>JAKUCV010005354.1:0-16999 GCA_028386065.3 Turnera subulata
CATATTTTTATTTCATTTATTTCTTCCGCTGCACTAGATTTTATTGAGATGTCTATTGATTTTGGATTACATTTTCGGCGGGTTGCCGGGTTTATGTTTTGATGATGTTTCGGCAGGATGCCGGGTTGATTTGAGGCTTGTTAAGCCGGATTATTATGTTCTTCTTGACATCTCGTTTTATTCAGGATTTTGGATATTGATTTGACATTGATTTTCGTGTCCCGGGTTTCAGGGGTATTTTGGTAATTTCCCTTCATTTAAGTATTTTATTTGTAAATTGGGACACGGGTGTTTCACACAAGGACACTGTATGCGACACTTATGCAAACTATGGATCCAAGTCCTGTCCAAGGGATAACGCCGCAGCCTGTCTGGAATGCATCAAACCTGTACCACAAATAATCCATCCTACGGGATGAAAGCCCGCAGGTGAGGAGTGAGTCCGAAGTGCTCACCGACGAAGGATAGACAATCAATATGCAGCACTATAAGTACTCAAGGTCAAAAACAGGTAAAAACTACCAAATACATACCAAACCAAAAACTCGACCCAGAACTGGTCCAAGACCAAAAAGACTAAAACAAAAATTCAATTTTCCAGTTTTATCTTTCCGGGCCCCGTCACGGATAAGCTAGGGGTCAGACCTGGTTCTCAACATATTTCAGGTGCCAGACCAAATCCAAGAGAACCCAGGGATCGATATCCCAAAAATAATCACGGGATAGACATCCCAAGCATAGACATGCTTATCACAAGTAACCCAGGTCATGGCCACCCCAAAACAGTCTTAAACCATCGAGTCGTACCTCTACTTACCACGTGACAATTATATTATCATTACCTAAACCAAATCACAGGGATCAACATCCCTAACCAAAATACCGAGATAGACATCCCTATCCAAATCCAAGGATCGACATCCTTATCACAATTTATTGTTTATTCCATTATTCTTATGGCCAAAGACACGAAAATAATTATCCAAAAACTCAATGCACGGGGATAAACATCCCAAAACCAAATTAAGGTACTGGCATAAACGTCCCGAAACAAACCACGACAAATGCAGCAATCAACAGTGCAATAATCATCAAACACAATAACCGAGTAATATAGGCACATATTGAAGGAAATCCATCCTCACCTTGGCGGATTACTCAACACCGAAGACAATGTCCGGTCCCAAGCCGGCTCCTCGGGAAACTGCCCGATATCAAACCTAAGGAACGGCAGCAGCAGCGGCGCGACGTAGTGCGAGGATGGGGTCACGAGGCGCAGCGAGAGGCGGCGATGCTGGAACGGTAGGAGGAAAGGAACGGCAGGAGGAAAGGCGCGGCGGCGACGGCAGATGGCGGGAGGCGCGAGGGAGGTGGATCCGTGGGTTCTCCGCCGGGTCAACGGCCCTCTGCGGCGCGTCAGGTGGTGGAAGACGACGGGGGCGACGGGGACAAGTCGGCGACATCACAGCGCAGACGATGGTGGCGTCAGTGTGGCGTGCAGCGGCGTAGAACTCCTCCCCATGCACAGTAACCGGAGGAAGGTGGCTATTGTTCACCTTCTTCCCCCTCTTTTTTTCCCGATTTTTCAGTAATTTCTTTCTCTTTTTTTTTTCTTTTCTCTTTTCTTTTTTTTCTTATTTCCTTTTACCTTCTCTCGGTTAGTATTTTTTTACTGTTTCTTTCTTTTTTTTCTTTTTTTTTTCTCTTCCTTTCTTTTACTCCCTTTTCTTTTCTTTTTCTTTCCCTCTTTTTTTTCCTCTCTTTTTTTTTCCTTCTCTTTTTCTCTTCTCCTCTGCCTCTTCAACGATTCCTGCTTTTAAACTATCTTTTTTACTATTCATCATGTGAAGCTTCAATAATGCAGCTTGTCTGCAGTACGGAGCGAGTCCGGTCCGGACCAGAAAATAACTGATACCCCCTTAGTTATTTTCCGGTGTGATTTTTCTAAGGATACCGGGACCCGGAAAATACCAACTTAGGCCCGAAAAATCCACGAAAAAATCTCGAGCGCGGGAAAACCCTTGGTTTCGAAAAATGATGCCCGATTTACCTTAAATTAATTACCCAAGATTAATTCATTCAGTAAATTACTGTAAAAAGATTTTTACAGTCCCGGTGAAAATCCAAATTTTTACCCGGGCTGTTACAGCCTTGAAGTGCTTCATGACCTTGGATGAAAGCAAGGTGACCAAATGGGATGATATCTATAAGGAGTTCACAAATCAGTACAGTTATAACACCGAAGTGGATGTAACCAAGAGGGATCTTGAGACAATCAAACAAGAGGCCCAAGAAACCTTCTGTGCCTATATTTCAAGATGGTGCGGCAAGGCATCAATGATGGTGAATAGACCTACTGAAGATGACCAAGTGCAAATGGTGATTAGGAACCTCCAACCAGCCTATTATGATCGCATGGTCAGAAATTACTATGCTAACTTTAAAGCACTTATTGGGATTGGGATACAATTGGAGGATGCTATCAGCTCTGGGAAAATCAAAGCCTTTGTGGATGTCCCTACACCCAAAAGGAGCTTTAATATAACTCTAGGAAAGAGGTCTGCTGAGGTGAATCATGTTGTTGTCCAGGCTTCGTTACAGATTGGATCAAAGCCCAGGGATTTTACCCCTCTCCCTATGCCTTTGGGGAAGATGCTCAAGAAATGTATGGAGAAAGGTCTACTGGAACCTTTGGACCCAAGGCCTGATTTGCCTTTTAGAGGGGACCCTAACAAGTTCTATAAATTCCATCAGATGGCTGGGCATACTATCGATAATTGCTCCCGACTCCATCATGAGATCCAGGACATGATGGAAATAAATGAGATATTCCTACCCAAAAGGCCCAACACCAGGTTGAATCCATTACCCTTGCACGAGGAAATTGATATGATAGAGGCAGAGCCCACACATGAATATGAATGCTTTGTGCTTGATCTTAGTGAATATGTGGATTTGAATGACGAAGTTGATGTTATCACCAGATCTGGGAGAGTGGTGAGAAGAGCTCCTTCGGTTGGATGAGCCCAAGGAGACAGTGGACCTTGAAGAGGATATGGTCGTGAAGCAACTAAATAAAACTCAAGCAAATATCTCGATTTGGGGTCTATTGATGGCCTCACATCCAGATTGGGAGAAGGTCCTTCAAAACCTAAAAAAAGCCCATATCCCTATCGACACTACGCCGGAGACATTAGCCTACATGATAGCCTCTATGGAAACTAATAATCAAATCACTTTCTCTGATACGGATCTACGCTCAGACAAAGGCGCTCATGTTGAGGCATTGTACATAACTATCCAGGTCAAAGATAACCAAGTACCCTTGGTACTCATAGACAATGGGTCAGCTCTGAATGTATGCCCCCTGAAAAGTGCAAGCTTGTTGGGATTTGGGATCACAGATTTCTTGCCCTCTTGAACAATGGTTAGAGAATATGACAATGCTCGAAAGGAAGTCCTAGGAATGATAAAATTAGAAGTGATCATTGGGCCTTCTCCTTTTGTGATAGAATTCCAAGTGCTTGACATCGCATCCAGCTTTAATTTACTTCATAGGAGACCCTGGTTATGTCATGCCCGAGCTGTAGCATGTACCTTGCATCAAATGCTACGGTTTCCCTTTCAAGGAGGGATAGTCACAGTCAAGGGGGAGATGACCGAGAAGAACATCAAGCTAGTGTTTGGGATTGAAAGGGGATGATGAGGTATATTTTTCGAGTTTTGTCTTTGAGTCCGTCGGTGCCATAATGACAGACAAGCTAGTTTGCAAGCTGCCCTATTACGACCCGTTTGGTAACGTGGCAGTCATAGGGATTATGGAGAAGATGAGGTATTTTCCAATCATGGGACTGGGAAAGAAACAGCAAGGGCTATTAGAAGTTCCTCGGATTCATACCGCCAAACCACCGTTTGGCTTGGGATATACCCCGACCGTGAAAGAAAATGGAGATGCAGAAGGAAAAGGACCGTGCAAAGCCATTGGATCGAAAGGAGAAGCGAGGATGGGACTTTGTCATGACTCCCTATTTTAAGACGTTGAATGGTTACTTTGTGAAAGAGGGTAAAGACTTTCCTTTCTGTCGGTTCCCAGAACCATGGGTGTGCAATATCACAAAGATCAGGAAGCCAGGGTTTGAGCTGTTCTTTGACTGTTATCCGGAGGAGGAAGAGGAGATAGAAAAAGAGGAAGAGGTTGAGAATGAAGATGTCGCACCCCCGCTTAAGCATGACCGGCCAGGCACCATGTGCACCTACACCATGTCACAAGGCACCCCAAGGCCTATAATCGAACACATAGAAGCTAGTCGCCCTTGCCTAGCGGGTTACTAACCAAAACTCAAGCGCAGCGTAAACAGAAGCAAAACAAACATATGCAAAGGCAACAGAAAATACTAATCATATAAAACTCGTTTATTAAGACACATCCACTAATGTTATAAAATTCTTGCTACAAGGGGCACTAGAGCAGAACCCCTTAGGCTCACTCTCCACCTTTCCCCTCTTTTCTCCCTTTCTCTCTTTCTTTCTCCTCTCCAAGCTGAGCACGAATTTGGTTCTGGAGATATGGTTGAGAGGTGCCTGCTTCACCTTCTTAATGCATGGACAAGTAGGTGAGTGAGCACCCACTTGCCACCTCTTGCCCAAAGTGTGCCACTTGCACAAGCACGTGCCACCTCGTGCTTATTTTCCAACCAACTGATTTGTGACATCCAACCTACTTGCTTGCACACCCGAGACCTCCAGCAGCTTATTCCCAAGCCACATGTCTAACTCTGATTGGGCGATTTGGCAAATTATGCATTTACCCTCATCGAGCCCAATTGTGCACCGACGGACACCCCGGTGCCCCCGTTGTGCACCATTTCGTGCCAACTCGTGCCAACGGGTTTCTTCCTTGGGCAATTTGGCTCCAATGCACTAATTGCACCTATACATTACCAACATAATCCAACCTTTATCAACCGACTATATAAGTCGAGTACTCGGTAACCCTAAACAGGCCATCCGTGCCATCGGGTCACCATGAACCCAATTGTGCACACTAGGTCAAGCCTATATGCACCATTGCCCTCAATCCACTACCAGCACATATACTAAGCCAAATCCCATGCCAATATTATTGCCAAGAATATTAGCATCGCCCACAACCTACCGAATACACGGTTCGACTAACACGAATGTCCTCAAAGGAGAAGTAACACCCGGCTCTCATCATATGAGCATCCCTCTAGGCACCTAGGTGTACCTGGGGTATCACAGAAGAAGACGAAGACTTTGGCTATAGTAGCCTCTTTGAAGAAATGGGGATTGCTTGAAGACCCCTGCGGTAGTTTATGTCGAGTGCGTGGGTCAAGGTTTATAAAAAAGGGGATCGATGGGGGCAAGCTGTCGTTTTGTTATTTTTTCCTTTCAATAAATAAAGGCACTATTCTCACTTATATTGATGACTATCTTGGCAATATTTTTATGCATGCATAATATACGTGGATACGGTGGGTCGAACGAAGTCCGTAAAAATCTGTAATGATTAATCTAAGGACTAATACTAATAAGGGGAATGATAATACCAACGAAAAGTTTGGAAACTCCAAAAGCAAAAGAGGATCAAAGCTCAACCCGGTAGGGACATCAAAATTTCGAGGAACCACACAACCAAAAGTTCTAGAAAACATCCAGTGGTTGAGGCAATCGGAGAAAACCCAGTGAAGATCCTGGGCCCCGCAATACATGATGTCCAATCACCAAAAGGAGAGGAGTTTTTGAAGAATAACAAACACCAGACGAGAAGAGAACTACGTGAGCCTGATTTTATGAGCCATTTTAAAAGAAAAAAAATAAAAAAATGAAAAATAAAAAAAATGAAGGAAAAATGAGCCATGAATACGTAAGAAGCCCCAATTGGGGTCCGGTTCAACTCATATTAGCGGTAGTCCAAAGTTTAACAAAAGATAAAGGGAGTTTGTTCACTCATTTATTCGCATACATTATGAATGTAGAAGGATAGTTGTTCAAGATGGGATTCAATTCTTCTTGTGCCTCTTACGACTTGCTTCGATAACCCCACCATTGGTTTTCTTGGTGAAGTGTTCAGAAGATTCAAACCCGTGAGGCACAGGCCCCTCCAAAAAGGTCTCTTTGGCAAGATGTAAAGACCCATCAGACTTGGCCACATCCTTTTTCAACCACTCTAGGTACGGCCCAGAAGGTTCTAACTTCAATGGACCACCGATGCTCTCTCTTAAAGGCAATGCCCAGCGTCCCTTTACAGCCTTCAAGGCTGCAGCCTTCATAGGCCCTGTCACCGGAATGGGAATATCAGAGGGGACTGTTTGCTCTAAGCCAAACTACCTTAGCACCCTGTTTGGAAGATAGTATGTAGATCTTTCTACACCTGGGAGTGTGACCTAATTATTGCACAGGGTACGAATATTCACCTCTTGCATCCCAAGCCACCGACAGAACCAGGTGATTTGTTCAGCTTTGAGATTCTTCAGATAGATTACCTAGTCTCGAATTGTGTTGAAAGACACTAAATAACCACGACAAACATAGTTTGTGGGATCAGCCCGAGGACATTCAATCAATGTAAGGTATTTGCACAGCCACATCTGGAGAAGGGGAAGAGGTCAACATAATGGAATTGACAGTCGGGGTATAGGAGGGAAAGACATGTACCTGAAGTAAGAGAGGAGAGCCAGCCATGGGGGCAATGGGATTATCCGACATCAAGTCCAAGCAATTGAGAGTTTCGCCCAATATGATAGGAACTATGGTCTTTTCATCAAAGAGTCTAGCCACCGGTGCACCAATCCGAAGAGGGCAAACACCAGTTGATCCTACCAGCAGAAATTTGTGTGTCATCACGAGGGCAAGAGCATGATTGCGTTTCTTCCTCCAGCCAAGGTTTCCCTCCTCTGGGTGTTGTTCTGAGCCGCCAAGGAAGGATTGATCGATGACCTTCGATAGCTCCAGGTGATTGTTTTGATTCATAAAGAAACCAATCTAACCTTCAGTTAAAAAGAGGAACTTGCTTACTTCCTTGAAGACGGTATCATCAAGGGAAACCATAGCAATGCCCTTTATGAATTTAGCATCCAAGAAGGTGTTGAATTCATCAGCAGTAGGACACAGCTCTACCAAGTCTTGCCCGAAGCGGAAAACACGGCGACTCTGGTCCCAAAATTTGGCAGCAACGCGAATTAGACTTTCGTTTATCACCATGCCAAGAAGCTTGAATAATCTGGATAATCCTAGTATCGTGAAGTCTATATGACACACAGGAGGAACACTCGCCATCCACCGGAGCACCTTACTATGATAATTTTCACACATGATTTCCCTAGATGTGTTTGAGTTATGTTATGATGAGTTATGGGGATCTCTAGGTACCCAGGGTGTTATTTATATTGTTTCGAGGTCGGTGTAATTCATAAAAACCCCAAAGCCTAGGCCCGAAGATTCCAAGGGTTCACGACTGCCACTGCCGGCGGTTATTATCGTGAAGACCGCTGCTGTCGGCGGTCATCCACACAAGACCGCCGGACGGCAGCGGTCATCCACCCACATGGCCGCCCGGTCGACAATACGGACCCACCTGGAAAATTTCAAAAAAATCCAAAAATTGGGGGGAGAGGGAGAAAGGCTAGGGGGAGAAAATAAAAAGAAAAGAGAGAAAAAGAGAGGGTTACACCCATTTACTGAGATCAAATTGTTCACCAAGATAAGGGGCACCTGTTGACTTTTACTTGAATATGCAATAATAAATGTTTTATATGAGAACAATATCATGCATACATGAGTTATCAGGCCTTAATGCATATTAGGGGCACGTCACCCCCATTCTCGATTCCCAGGGGCATGATAAGCCCTTCCCACATTTGATATCAGGTTGAAACACCCGAGGATTATCAATAGAATAGGGGCACACTAAACCTCGTCTTCAAAACCATGGGGATATATTAGGGGCATCATCCCCCACTTTTGGTTTGAATGTCTCAAGGGGCACGGCACACTCCATTTTCATCAAATCCAGTAAATAGGGGCATAGGATCCAGACAACCTGACCATGAGGCAGCACTCTTCTCAAACCCGTGAGATTATGAGGGAACCAGAAACTCCAAGATGATCCCAGACACACATCCAACCCGAAAACTGAGAATGAGAGGAACCTAGAATTGAGGCGACCAGACCATGGGATGACATCTGGTATCCTTCATCATAAGATTTGAGATACCCATAGATGAAGAAACCTAGAGAGAACCAGTCTACGCAACCTAGAGAGAACTAGTCAACCCAGTCAAAAGCCAAAACCCAGTTTTTGCAAAAATCGAGAGATGAAGAAACCCAACCAAAGCCGGGGATCCAGTCCTCGCAATTCTGGGATAGGGGGAAACTAACCGAAGCTAAGACCCAGTCTTTGCAAACCTAGGGATGAGTCAACCCATGAGATGAGTGAACCAACAAGCTAAGGACCAAGTCCTTGCACACCTATGGGGTGAACCAACCCAGACCTTAAGAGAACCCAGATATCAGAAAATCAGGAGAGAACCTAAAGCCAGGGCCCGACTCCCTCAGTCCATAAAATGAGGGGAACTAGAGTTGAGAGAGCCTAAAACCGGGACGAAGCTCCTGCAAACTGAGAGATGAGGGAAACCAGATTTGAGAGAAGACTAGAAGTGAGGGAAAATAGAAGCCGAGACGATCGAACCCAGAAGACCCTACCATGAGGGAATCCAAACATGAGAAAGCCAAGAGCCCAGCCCTTTTATACTTTGAGATGAGCCGACCTTGAGACATGCAAGCCAGAAGCCGGGAACCCAGTTCTCTCAAACCACGAGATGAGGAAATCAAACAAAAACCGAGGACCCAGTTTTGGAAAATCCCAGGATGAGATGATTCTCGCAAACCATAAATTTGGGATGAGATTATTCCCAAATCGAAACCTGTTTGACAAAGATGAGATGATTCTTTGTCAACAACCCGACATATGAGATGATTCTATCACCCCAGGATGAGATGATTCCCGCAAACCATAAATTTGGGATGAGATGATTCCCGAATCGAAACCTATTTGACAAAGATGAGACGATTCTTTGTCAACAACTCGATAGATGAGAAGATTCTATCACCCCGGGATGAGATGATTCCCGCAAACCATAAAGTTAGGATGAGATGATTCCCAAATTGAAACCTATATGACAAAGATGAGATGATTCTTTGTCAACAACCCGATAGATGAGATGATTCTATCACCTCGGGATGAGATGATTCCCGAGAACCGTAACCTAGGATGAGATGATTCTCACAAACCGAGGGCCAGTCCCTCAAACCTTCGGTATGAGATGATTCCCGAAGCGGAGCATGGGATGCTCCAACCCTAGCACACACCACACATATCTATTATTCAAATTTGGTTGTTCCTATTCTTACATTGTTTCGTCCCTAGTCTCTAAGGACTCATCAACGAGGGGCTTCTGTGAACACCCAAATTTGACCCACGAATTCTCTACTAAATTTGGATTTTAAACATACTTGAACCTAGAATTGATGAGATGATTCGATCCTAAGATTAAGACATGTCAAGAATTTAACTTAGTAGAAATAATATATTTTGGTAATTTGGATCTTCATGTATTTGAACTCTAAGATTAATGAGATGATTTAATCTTAGAATAAAATATATAATAAGATTTATTTAGGCTGGAATATAATATAATTGCTTGGGATTTTTATTTATTTTTTAACCCAATTATATTGAGATGATTTATTCTTGGGTTAAGAATGGGTTCAAGGGCCCAAGTTAATTCTCCCGAGTTTAATTAGCCCATTAATACATTTCTTGCAGGTTAATTTTAGCTCTGATTTTCGTAGAAAATCAGAGTTAAATCATCATTTAATTAGATTTTGTGTTTTTGGTATGATTTTATTAAAAATGGGTGTCAATGTGTAATTAATCAGTTATGAAATGATTTTGAGGAGTAGCAATCAAATAATGGAGTGATTCCGGGTTGATTTGGGGTTGATTACGCGGTAGGATCAAATCAGAGCTGAATTAGGGGGATTAGGGGCTTCGAAAAGGAAAGAACAGGTGGCACGCGGGGTGACCGGCGGTCCTCTCGCGACGACCGCTAGGTGCCGGCGGTCATCCACCCACGACCTCCGGTCCTGGCGGTCATCCCGTTCCAGAAACGCCCAATTCTCTGATTTTGTTTCTAATTTCGATCCTACGCGGTTTTCGACCAGATTTCCGGGCATAATCTTCACCATTAAGCAGGTCCACACCTTTAGGCTTCACAGAACACTATAAATAGGATCCCTCACACGCATTTCAAGGGACACACACATTATCATTCATATACACACTCACAAGCTTTCTTGCTTGGGGAAACTATACCTCTCCCAGATTAGAAATATATTCTTTGGCAGAAACTCTCGAGAATTTTCGTGGGGAGCATCAGCCATAGTCCGGCCTGGAAGAATCAAGAAGGGGATCAACCATTGAGCTAAGAAGCGACAAGAAGGTAGGTGGAGAATGCAACCCAACACAAGGAGCTAGAGGAGGGCTACACGAGGTAACACCAAACCCTTTTGGTTGATTTTTGCTGGCTATATGAGGATTCTTTTGATGATGTAAGTGGCGATGTAATGCCATGTTTAGAACTACATGACTTTGACCCAGGTCATTCGGATACATAGGTAGTCTCGGTTTTACAACGGGATGCAAGCCAAATCTTCTTCTCCTCCCCCTTTCTTTTATTTACCACACTTGCATTCTGGAGCTGTAGAAGTCGGATCGTCGTATTCTTGCTGTTTTTGGAAAGCTAAGAGAAAGATCTACAAGTTTACTGTTGATGCCAGACGGAGATTCGGCCTCCTTCTACATCGTTGACCTTGGGCCAAGGTTCTGTTGAGAAGTGATAAGCCCATTGGAGCTAGAGGAGGGCTTCAAGAGGTAACTCGGTCTAACTTTAATGTTGTTTGATTGTTGTGACGTGTTGTTATGATGATGATGACGATGCTGTGATTGATATATGATGCATGTAAGAACTACGTGTGCTTTGAACCCATGAATAAGGGTACGTTGTCAATTTCTAGTGGCTGAAACGCAAGCTCAATTTTATTTTACTTTTCTGTTTTGATGTTTTTATTGTTTGTTTCCTTATTTGCACACACCCACAAGACATTTGTTAATTAATAGTTGCAAATAATTTTGCCCCAACATAGATGGGTGCCTAACATCTTCCCATCCGTGATAAACCCCTAGGTCCACATTTTGGTTCGCTGATTCGGTTGCCTTATTGAGTCATTGGTAGCCTAAGATAGGTTTTTCCTGAATTTTTTCCTGCAATAAAATTCAGTTGGCGACTCCAAAGAAGTTGGATGACGGTTTAGAAGAAGGTGGTGAGGAGGCCCAATGAATTTTGGGTCTAGTACTCACAATTGTCGACTCCGCTGGGGACATAGAGGGTTTAAGAGATTATGTGCCATTATTGTTGATATTGTCCTTTTTAGTTTGTCATCTACATGTCTTGCATTCATGAATTATGTTGTGAAGCTTCTACCATAATAGGGTAAGGGGATCCATGTGCATTACATACCGTTCTACGGGATTTCTAGCTTGGGTAAACCTTTTTCTCGCTACTTAGAAATGATACGGATGATAGGCCCTGGACCCCACGCGACGTCCTACGTCATATGTGGGATAGGCCCGACCATCCCTTAGAGGTGGTCCTTTGGCCCCCAACCAGCTGTGTACCCTGAGCATCTCATGCATAATGAATCAATACGTGATACGTGCATGTGTGTGTTTCTTGTGGATTCTAGTATATTTGGAGTAGGGTGTCTTTTGTTTCGATAATCCAAAAAAAAACAAAAAAATTAGAAAAGAGAATAGTCAAAAAAAATCGCTGGGTCCGCCCTGCACCGGGACCGTTGTGCTAACTCTGCATAGGATGCGAAATTACGTGGTGTGAATTGACGAGTTTAGTAAACACACTCTGTAAGTCTATACATGAGCATGAATGATGATTTTTTTGGTGTTATTTCCCTATTGATCGGTCTATCTTGATATAGGAATCCATAGTTGCGTACATTGCATCACAAAGTTTTTTTTTCAAACAAAAAATAATCCGAGCCAAGGTGTGTCGCTTTTATGCAAAATTTTTAATTATTTTTTTTTTTACTTTGGATCTTCAAAGGAAAGGGGGAGAAATTTGTTTTTTCAAAAGAAAGAGGAGAAAAGTTTTTGTGAAGATATGTTTTGCGAGTGTATCTCATCACCTTTGTCTACCATGTTTTAAAAGGAATCAAAGCTAAAATCAAGGACTCCTAATGACTATGAACCTTACTTCATGAGAAATGTATCTTTAGAACTATGAACACCCAAATTTGACCCACGAATATTTTACTAAAACTAGATTCCAAACATGCTTAACTTGAGGTTAATGAGATGATTTGATTTTGAGTTAAGGCATGATAAGAATTTAATTTAGTAGAATTAATGCATTTTGTTATTTTAAACCTTTGTGCATTTAAATCTTAGGATTAATGAGATGATTTAATCTTAGGGTAAAATATATAATAAGGTTTATTTACATTAAAATACATTTTATTTCATTTCTTTGGCTCTTTAGTTGTTTTTAACCCAATTATATTGAGATGATTTATTTTTGGATTAGGAATGGGTTTAAGGGTCCAAGTAAATGAATTCTCCAGAGTTTATCCAGTCCACTAACACAATTCTTGCAGGCTAATTTTAGATCTGATTTTCGTGGAAGTCAAGAGAAGATCAAGAGGAGGAAGCGATCAAAAGCAATCTAGGAGCCAAGAAGGTGGGCAATCCGAGTAGAAGGACCTGATGCGGGCAGTCTCAGAAAACAATTCATATCTCGAGTTTTAGATTTCAGAATGACGCGATCTTAGACTCTCTGAAAAACTAAGAGGGAGAGCTACAACTTTTTTGTTGGAACCAGAAGGTAAATCTATCATTTGCATTTTCCAAAATTCAATAGAAGACGACCATAGATTCTGTCCAACCGACCTAAGTGTGCTAACCCTTTTAATTGCTCCCCTTATTGATTGCTAATTGTTGGTGATGGAATGATGCTTTTGTGGATTATGTGATTGCTATGATGCCTTGTCCAGAAGTACGTGGGCTTTGAACCTTGTCACCGGGGTACGTAGGTTGTCTCTAGAGGTGGAGACTTAAGCCCAAATATTTTTATTTTTCCTTTTGTTCCGTACCTTCTTTTCCTTCCCCTCCAATTTAATTTTGTTATTTTTTTATGTGATTTGGTTCTACACTTGCACACTTTCAGAAGGCACACTTGTACTTTGCAATTGCACAAGGTTTCGACCCAACACGGATGGGTGCCTAACACCTTCCCATCCGTGACGAACCCCCGATCCCATGTCTTTGGTTCGCCATGACCATGTAGCCTAAAGGAGTCATGTAAAGGTTTTTCACAAATTTTTCACTTAATAAAATTTGGGTGGAGACTCCAATGACATAGGATTGACTCGAAGAAGAAGGTGAAAGGATTAGGTGAATAGGCCCAAGTGACATGGGACTGCCGTGCTAACTCTGCGCAGGGTGCTACATCGCGTGATGCGAATTGATGAGTCTAGGAAAGGAGCCTTATCGCGTGATGTGAATTGATGAGTCTAGGCAAGGAACCCTAGGGGAGTAAGTATACATATTTAAGCCGATGTTAGATCTCTAGTGTTGTTTCCCAGTTGGCACATACGTTCAGTCGGTCTACCTTGTCTTAGGGAATTTACACTTTTTTCAAAGCATAAAACACGAATTCGAGCTAGGGTGTCTCTCTTTTTCAAATCCTCATTTTTGGGCCTGAGTCTTGAAAGAAAGAAAAGGGAAATTTTTAAAAAAATAATAAAAAAACATGCTTTGCGAATGTATTCCATCAACTTTCCCACCGTTTTCAAATTTCTTGAGAGAAAACAAAGCTCGAGTCTAGGATTCTCGGTGACCATGAATTCTATCATTAGAATTGAACCCTTAGAACACCAGGGGTGGGTAGTGCCTTAGTTGGAAGGAACTGGTGAAGATATTAGGGATGATGGATACATCACAAGGCGATGAATCTCAGTTGACGGGGAGAAGGTGAAGACATTGGAAGTCATGAAGGTATCTTAACACAAGAGGTGGGAAGAAGGCAGAGGCAGTGACGAGGCATCAACTTAAGAGACCGGGGTCACTTTGGGCCTTCTCGTGAGAGGAGATGTAAGCTCCAACATCTGTGGCAGAAAAGAAGAAGTGGGATGACTTGGTTGGGCTTTCTCGTGAAAGGAGATGTAAGCCCAGTAACTATAGTAGAAGAGGTGAGACGAGGTGATCTGATTGGACCTTCTTCAAAAACACAGATGTAAGCCACAGTTTTTACTTGTGAATCGAGCAGATGATCCAAGACAAGAAGTAGAGATGAAGAATCAAACTGAAGGGCCAAGCCGGTGAGCCAAGTTGATAGGTTGATTTAAGAAGCCAAGTCGTGTAGCTGAGTCAAGTTGCCTAGTTGAGATGCCGACTTAGGAAGCCAGGGGACGGGATATGAAGCTGAGCCAAGCTGATGAGGATTGAGTATACAAGCTAAGACAAACCGAAGAGACCATCTCATGGGAGGAAATACAAATCCCAGCTATTAGGGGAGAGACCAGGAAGAAGAGCACATGAAATGACCTAGGGTATGATGAGGGGACAATGAATGGGGAGAGCCGATGTTCGGGTCTTCTCGTGAGAGGAGATGTAAGCCCCAATATTTATAAGGACAGGTGAAATGAGGTGACCTGATCGGACCTTGCTCAAGGACGAAGAGGTAAGCCCCGACTCTTACCTATGAATCGAGTTGACAAGCCAATAAGAGAAGTTGAGAGAAGATCCATATGATGAGGGATCAAACTGTCAAGCCGAGTCGATGACCTGAATTGAGGGACCAAGTGGGGTAGCTGAGTTGAGTTTTCAAGTTGCAATGCCAAGTTGGGAAGCCATGGAACCGGGATGCAAAGCTCAGCCGAGCTAATGAGGTTTGAGTATACAAGCTCAGACAAGCTAAGGGGTCTACTGATGGGTAGAAATGTAAATCCAGTCTTGGGGAGGAACAGACGTGAGTCATAACTTTCAAGAGAGAGAAGTGATGATGGGCAAAGGAATTACTGTGGGATATGATGATGAAAGGGGTGATGGGAGCAATGACAAGGCGGCACTGACATGGGGGCAACGAGATGAGAACTACAAGTATGGGGCGGAAGTTGAGTAGAGACCACAGGCCAAATTGTTAAGCATGGGTAGATCGATGACCAAGAATAGGGAGAGGCTATATAGTTGCTCTTTAGAGTCTAGAGGTTGAGTCAAGTCAAAAGGGGGCAAGGGTTAAATTCTATGTCAAACAATCAACAGGGTCATCATTTGTACTTTAATTTTTCACATAAGGAATAAAACTCTAATTTTCCATATCTTCTGTGTATATGGGGCAAGTTGTGCATGACTTCATGATATTCCATTGGGTCAATCTAGGGGACCATAAAAACGAAATACGAAGACCTGTTTCTGTGGATGTAATCCCAAACACCTACCTTAACCCACTTCCCAAACACTTACTGACATCAACCTTCAAACACATACCCATATTGTCACCTATCTGGCCCAACCTCCATGTTAACCCTATCATGCCTGCCATGAATAGTTGTAAAGAAATGGTGCTTCAAGATAAATTCCATCTAAACATGCCTGCTCAAAGAAGATGTCACTCTCCCCAAAAAAATTGAAATGAAAAAAAAACACAAAAAAGGAAAAAATGGGGAAAGGGAAGAGACCTTTAGTGCTTGAATATTGAAACCAAGATGGGAAGAAGAAATCATAAATGAAGAGGAAAGTGTTTTCCTACTAGACACCAAACACCCACTATCTTCAGCCTTCCACAAAGCACCATTCTACCGAGTACTCACTATCCTCAGCCTTTCGCAAAACACCATCATCTCAGACCCGACACCACATCCACAGATACGTAGGTAATCCAGCAACGGGCTCGGTCTATAAATTATGGTTCCCAGATTAACTCAATGGAAAGATTGGGGTTGTTGTCACATAAACATGCCACACTGTTGATTGTATTTAGGTCTCTTTTGTAGTCATAAGTCCCCTTCACTCGGACATGTAGTTTGGGCTCATGAAGTTGTGGATGTTGGTCAAGTTCGTCTCTCTCTAGAAACTCATTTTGGGTCCGGTCATCACAAAGCACATCTCTCCAATGGTCTCTTAGACATGTGATTCCTGGTAGGTCTACCTCCATATTGGTCATTCGAGTGCACTCGGCCCGAGCGGTCCTCATCTTGCCCAAACTTTATGATCTCAGTGCTCTATGCCTATGGTTGTTATACCCACGAGGAGAAAGAAAAAGGAGAAAGAAAAAGGGATCCGCTAGGTTGAAAACCCAAAAGGGCGGCCTAGGCAAAAATTAGGACAAGCCTGCTAGGTTGAAAACCCACATGGGCGACCTAGGCAAAAGTTATGGCTAAGGCGGAAATGGGGATAGCAGCCAACGACAAGAGGAATCTATGGGGTAGACAACATCATTAAGAGGAAGATTCATTTAGGTAGTCAGGAGCAAACATTTAGGCACATCGCCTCTATCTATTTTTCAAGGGGTATCCACTCATCCATTGATTTCACTTTATGGGTCTTCATCCATTAAACCTCTTCAACAAGGGTTGTCCATTCGTGGGGTCCTAGCTAACATTTGAAATGAATAGGGTTCATAGTCATTGGGTGTTAGGAACAATAGACTTAAGCTAGAGGGGGGGGTGAATAGCTTATGACCAAGAATTAAAAACTTTGCAGGAATTAAATGCGGAATTGAAAGAATGAAGGACACAAGCGATTTATCCTGGTTCACACACACTCTACTAGTGTGGCTAATCCAGCCCTTCAAGTCTCACTTGAAGATTTCACTATCTACGTTAAGCTTACGGGTGCTTAACAAAC
>JAKUCV010005354.1:20972-60241 GCA_028386065.3 Turnera subulata
CCTGTACAAATGGGTCCTAACTTCTCTTGCTCTTCTTGTACTTCAACTCTTGATCATATCTTCTCTTGAATTCTTGATCACTTTGGTTGAGCACTTGTTTGCTTGATTTCTTTTTGCTTCAAGGTTGTCATCAATTGAGCCAAGGTTTGTCATTATCAAAACTCTGAAATGAAACAAGGAGGCATGAGTTCTAACATTGGGAATCTTCTTCTTTGGTCCTTTTTGTGAATTTAATGGGATAACTCGCCTTTCTCAAATTATCTAACTCTCACCTTAGCTCGAATGATTTTCAATGCTCATGCATCATACTAGGGGCATTCACATACAAATGCACCTTGTCTAGATAGAAAGCACACCCATCTAAACATACAAGTAGAAGTAGACTGCAATTGCATTCAAGGGGAAAAGGGAGAGAGAATAAATGAGAAAAGAGGAGAAACGAGGAGAAAGAAAACGAGAGAAGAAGAGGGGAGATTTTGAGACGGGGGAACATGGAAGACGAAGAGAGGAAAAAATGATGAAGGGGAAAATTCGAGAGAAAAGGGAGAAGGGGGAAAAGGAAAAACACATCGTAAGCACTTGCATCAAACAAGCATGTAGGAACTAGGGGCACGCTCATGCATTGAAGAGATGAACATTTTAGACATGCTCATGCATCATGTAAAATTTGGGGTTCCTTGATAAGGTAGATTCGGTTGGGGACGAATGATTAATAAGGGAGGCAACAATGTGAATTCATCACTTGATGTATACTTACACTTCCTAGGGTTATTAGCTGAAGGGGCATGGCATGAACAATTCTTGTAGATAATGAGAAATGTAGACAAAGGGCATGTCATGCCTTACTTCTCTGACTTGTCAATCCGACAACACACAATAGTGGCACATCTACCTTGAGATTAAACCTACATTATGATATTAGGAGCACTGCGGGTCCGTAATCTGGGTTGATGAGGTTGCAAGGGGCATGCTACCCCACCTTTTGAGTCAAGCTTTCTGGGACTTGCTACCCTTGCATGGATTTGAGAGATTTATTAGGGCATGTTACCCCGTGAGGCTTGAAGCAATTAATAGGGCATGCTATCCCATTCTGATCGATTGACTCCTAGGGGCATGACGGGCCCATTCATTCATTCCAAACTAGATAGATCACCCGTTGGCTATAGGCTGGGACGCCTATGAATGATTCTAAACCTGAGGCACACTAAACCTCATCTCTTAAACCATGGCAAGATGCTAGGGACATCACACCCCACTTCTGATTTGAATGTCTTAAGGGGCACAACACACGCATCATTTCCCTTAAATCCAGCAAATAGGGGCATGAGATCCAGACAACCCGACCATGAGGAAAAACTCTTCTTAAACCTGTGAGATTATGAGGGAACCAGAAATACCAGGACAACCCAAACACATGCAACCCAGCACCTGCGAATTTAAGGAACCCAGAAATAAGGCAACCAGACCATGAGATGACATTCGTTATCCTTCACCATGAGACGTGAGATACCCAACCTTTGAGAGATAGCCAGACCATGACGCAAAACCTAGCCTAGAACCTGAGAACATGAGAGAACCCAGTCAGAAGAGAGATGAGAGAACCCAGTCCATAGCCCAGTCTTCACAACCTTGGGACAACCAGTCAACCCAGCCAAAAGCCAAAGACCCAGTCTTTGCAAACCTGAGCAATGAGGGCACCCAGTCAAGAAGGAACCCGGTCTTTGCAAACCGGAGAGATGAGGAAGTCTAATCAAAGGCCAAAAACCAAGTTTTTGCAAAACCCGTGAGATGAGCAAACGCAAACCGGTAAGACAATGAGGGAACCTGAGACAGCCAGACGTGAGATACGTAGAGATGAGTCAATCGTGAGTGAAAAGCCAAGGACCCGATCCTTCCAACAAAGAGAGAGGTGAACCCGTACCTAAAGCCGAGACCCACTTCCCTCAAACCAAGAGACGAGGGGAGTGAGTTAAGGTAGACGTGAGGGAACCTAGATAAGAGAAGCCAAATCCAAAGCCGGGACTTAGCTCCCGCGAACTGAGAGACACGACCCAAAGCTGGGTCCCAGCACCCGCAAACTATGAGATGAGGGAAAAATCATGAGAGAATCAAGAGAGAACCTAAAGTCGGGATCCAGCTCCCACAGAACATGAGAAGAGAGGAGCCAGAGTTGAAAGAGCCTAAAGCCGCGACACAACTCCTGCAAACTGAGAGATGAGAGAGACCAGACTTGAGAGAAAACCAGATGTGAGGAAAACCAAAAGCCAAGGACCTGGTTCTCTTAACCCAAAGCCAAGAGCCCAGCTCTTGCAAACCTTGAGATAAGCCGACCTTGATGCATACAAGTCAAAAGCCGGGAACCCACTTCTCGCAAATCATGAGATGAGGAGACCAGACAAAAAGCCAAATACCTGGTATTCGCAAACCTTGGGATGAGATGATTCGCAGTTAAAGATGTTGAGTATCCAGTTGGCAAGGATGAGATGATTCCCGTAAACCATTGACTTGGGATGAGATGATTCCCAAGTCGAAACCTAGTTGGCAAAGATGAGATGATTCTTCGCCGACAACCTGACAGATTAGATGATTCTATCACCTCGGGATGAGATGATTCCTTAGAACCTGGGATGAGATGATTCCCAGAAACCGAGGGCCAGTCCCTCAAAACTTCAGAATGAGATGATTCCTAAAGAGGAGCATGGGATGCTCCGAAACAAGGCACACACACCACACATTTATCATTCAAATTTGGTTGTTCCTTTGTTACGTTGTTTCGTCCTTAGTTCCTATGGACTCATCAACGAGGGGCATCTGTGAACACCCAAATTTGACCCACGAACATTTTACTAAAACTAGATTGCAAACATGCTTAACTTGAGGTTAATAAGATGATTTGATTTTGAGTTAAGGCATGATAAGAATTTAATTTAGTAGAATTAATATATTTTGGTAATGTAAACCTTTGTGCATTTAAATATTAGGATTAATGAGATGATTTAATCTTAGGGTAAAACATATAATAAGGTTTATCTACATTAAAATACATTTCACTTCATTGCTTGGGCTCTTTTAGTTGTTTTTAACCCAATTATATTGAGATGATTTATTTTTGGGTTAGGAATGGGTTTAAGGGTCCAAGTAAATGAATTCTCCAGAGTTTATCCAGCCCATTAACACATTTCTTGCAGGCTAATTTTAGCTTCGTGAATCATCATTTATGTAGAATTGTTGTTTTTGGTATGATTTAGTATGAAATAGGTGTTAATGTGTAATTAATCTATGTTAGAATGATTTAGGGGAGTGATAATCAAGTAATTGAGTGATTCTGGGTTGATTGGGGGTTGATTACGCGGTAGGATCAAATCAGGCTGAATTAGGGGGATTGGGGGTCGAAAAAGGAAAGAACGGGTGACAGGCGGGGTGACCGGCGGTCCTCTCGCGACGACCGCCAGGTGCTGGCGGATATCCCCACATAACCGCCGACACTGGTGGTCATCCAGTAGATGACCGTCGGCACTGGCGGTCATGGGTGACGAGAATCCCCGATTTTTTCGATTTTGTTTCTAATTCGATCCAACGCGGTTTTGGACCAAATTTTCGGGCATAATCTTCACCATTAAGCTGGTCCACGCCCCTAGGCTTCCCAGAACATTATAAATAGGACTCCTCACACACATTTCAGGGGATCAATCTCTCATTAAACACACACCCCCATAAGCTTTGTTTGCTTGGAGAAACTCTACTTCTCCGAGCCTAGAAACATTCCTATAGGCAGAAACTTTGGAAAAAATTCATAGGAAAGCATCAAGGAAGAAGCCAAAAAGAGGAAGTCAAGAGAAGATCAAGAGGAGGAAGCAATCAAAAGCAATCTAGGAGCCAAGAAGGTGGGCAATCCGAGTAGAAGGACCTGATGCAGGCAGTCTCAGAAAACAATTCATATCTCGAGTTTTGGAACTCGGATTGCGGCGATCTTGGACTCTCTGAAAAGATAAGAAGGAGAGCTACAACATTTCTGTTGGAACTAGAAGCTAAATAGGCCATTTCCATTGTCCAAACTCCAGTAGAAGATGACCATAGATTCTGTCCAACAACAGAGCTAAGTCTTCTAACCCTTTTAATTGCGCACCATAATGTTTGCTAATTGCTGGTGATGTGATGATGCTTTTGTGGATTATGTGATTGCTGTGATGCGATGTCTAGAACTACGTGGGCTTTGAGCCCGGTCACCGTGGTACGTAGGTGGTCTCTAGTGGTGGAGACTCAAGCCCAAATATTTTTATTTTTCCTTTTGTTCCATACCTTCTTCTCCTTCCCCTCCAATTTAATTTTGTTATTTTTTTATGTGATTTGGTTCTACACTTGCACACTTTCTCAAGGCACACTTGTACTTTGCAATTGCATAAGGTTTCGACCCAACATGGATGGGTGCCTAACACCATCCCATCCGTGACGAACCCCCGATCCCATGTCTTTGGTTCGCCACGACCATGTAGCCTAAAGGAGTCATATAAAGGTTTTTCCCAAATTTTGCCCATAATAAAATTTGGGTGGCGACTCCAATGTCATGGGATTGACCCGATGAAGAAGGTGAAAGGATTAGGTGAATAGGCCCAAGTGATTTCGGGTCGGGTATTCACAAGGACACCATGGGTAATGGGCAGAATGATTGGGTAGGAAAGGCATTGATGGAGATTGTTAATGTGCTTAAGGATGAAACCCTCGTGAATAGAGATGGGCAAGGACTAGGCAAATTTGGCTATGAGGAAGAGATGTCCCAATGGAGCCAACTGCTTGAAGGAAGACATTGCTACCCGACTACCTTGGAAGATGGACGACGACCACAGAAGGAGGAGAGGGTGTAAAACTTAGAACGAATAATTGACGTACTCATGAGCCATGCTGAAAGGCCTGGGTTATCATCGCATATTGAGTCAAAACTGAGGAAGTTCACATCTCTCCCCATGCCATTAGGGAAAGCACTTAAGATATAAGTTAAGAAGAATTTGTTACAGCCCTTGGAGCCGAGGCCAAACTTGAAGATAAGAGGGAATCCAAATGAGTTTTTTGGCTTTCACCAAATGCATGGTCATGCCACGGATAATTGCCTCAGGCTCCGCCATGAACTGTAAGATTTGATCGATGCAAAGTCATTAAGTGTGCTTGATGAGAATGAGAATTGAACGGAGGAAATGGGGAGCAACATAATGCGAAGTTGAAGTCATCGTTTTTAGAAAAGTTGGGTTGAGTCGAAAGGAGTGATTAAACACACTTCTAGAAGTCAGTAGTGTCCATTTCTATCTTTTAATAAGTGTACTTTGATTTACACCAGAAATAAAATATCAACTTTCTCATTTTTATGTGTGGCAAAATTGTGTGAAACTCCATTGGATCAATCTAGGGGACCATAAAACGAACTATGAAGGCCTAATTCTGTGGGTGTAACCCATTCCTGCCTCAGCCGACCTCTAAACACTTACCGTCACCAATTCCCAGACACTTATCCTCACCGACCTTCACACATATACTTGATTTGACATTTGAAACCCGACCTCCATGTTAACACTTGTCTAGAAGATTTGCTTCCCATAGATGAATCTAGCTTCCAAGAGAGTTCTATCCAAGTGCACTTGTTCGAAAGGGTCACTCTCCTAAAAAAAAAGAGAGAAAAAAAAAAGGAAAAATGAAGGAAACTCGGAAGAAAAAAGATAGAGAAAGTGAGGAAGGAGAGACACTTAGTGTTTGAATGTTGAGAGGCCATATTGAAGAAGACAAGTGTTCCCCCCATTGAAAACCTGAAAGCGCGGCCTAGGCAAAAGTTAAGACAAGCCTGCTAGGTTAAAAACCCGAAAGGGCAGCCTAGGCAAAAGTTAAGGCCAAAATGAGAATGGGAATAGTAGCCAATGACAATAAAGAGGCATCTTCACACTAGATCACATTGCTCTTTAAAACAAAGATTGCCTATTGAAGATAGATCCCTTAGTTGGCCATGCAGAGCCATTTCGACACGTCGCCTCCATCCATTTTAGAAGGGATATACACTCATCCATTGACTTTGCTTTTTCTGATTAGACGATTCTCCATCTATCCACAAACCTTTCAGCAAAGAATGCTCATGCCCTTAGGGTCCTAATTAGAATTAGAAGTGAATAAGTTCATAGTTGTTAGGGGTCCTTCTCTTTGAAGCTTTTGTGTTTTTGATGGGATAACTCGCGTTTGTTTGAAATTGCCTAACCTCTACTTTGGCTCGGATGATTTCAAAGTTCATGCATCATATTAGGGGTACTTTTACAAACACATCATGAAGAAATATATACTATTTGAATTCAAAAGAAGAGAAAAAAACAAGCATTATGTAGAAGTAGAAAACACTTGTATTATGTAGGAATTGGAAACATTTGCATAGAGAGGGAGAGGAGAGTGAGAGGGAAAGAGGAAGAGAAGAAGAGAATGAAAATGTATGGTGAGAGAAGAAAATAGAGAGAGAGATAAGATGAGAGAAAAAAAAGGAAAGAAAATGAGAAAAAAAAAAAGAGAAATGAAGAAGATGAGAGGGAGAGAGAAGGAGAAATGAAATGAAGATGAGAGGGAGAGAGAGAACAACAAGTCTTGGCACCTGCATGTAGATACTAGGGGCACCCCATGCATTGAAAAGAAAAGACATTTAGACATGCTCATGCATCACTTAGACATAAGAAGTGGATTCCTTAGATAAGGTAGATCTGACTAAAAATGTGTTTTTTTTTTTCTTTAATGATGGTGATGACATTAAAAATTTATTATCTTGTGTAGACTTAAATATCCTAGAGTTATTGGCGGGAAAGGCATGACATGCCCAAACCTTGTAAGACAATGGTAATTGAAGACCAACGGGCATATGCCATGTCCATATCTGAGAATTAGATTCTAGCCGCAGACAAGGGGCATGTCATGACTCGGTTTTTGGCTCGTCAAGTTGACACCACACATTAGGGGCATAGCTGCCCGAGTTTTTAGGTAATCCTGTACCATAGGTAATCTCAATGGAACAAGTTGTAAAGCCCAACCTTCTTGTGAAATGATGCAAGGGGCAAGGTGGGCCCACTTTTGAAACAAGGGGCATGCTACCCCATATTGTTAAACCGGCTTTTCTAGGGACTTGGCCGGCCCAATCTATCCAATTCTCCCGGGACATGCTACCCCAAGATCTGATCTTCTTAGGGCATGCTACCCCATGATGTGAAATGTTTCCTGGGGCATGCTACCCCATCTTTCGAGTAAATTTTCTGGGGCATGCTACCCCTTGATGAGAATTGGATTTTTACAGGGGCTCGGCGGGCCCGACTTGATTGCACGGACATGCTACCCTGATTAATTGTTTTGTTTGCTACCCCATTTTGTTTGAATCGATTTTTCGGGGCATGCTACCCCATTTGTTTGAATTGATTCTCTGAGGCATGGAACCCTATGCACTACTTTCTCGGGGCATGATAGCCCTCTTGTGTTTTTTCTCCGGGGCATGCTATCCCACGCAGTAATTAGATTTGCTTAGGGCACGCTACCTCGTGTGATTCAGATTAATTTACAGAGCATGCCACCCCCATCCATCTGAGACGTTTTTCGGGGAATGCTACCCCATGTATTTATTTTTCCAGGGCATGCTACCCCAGGCGATTTGCTTGGGGCATGCTACCCCCATATGATTTGAATCAATTGTTGGGGCATGCTACCCCCATATGATTTGAATCAATTGTTGGGGCATGCTACCCTATTCATTCGAGAATGATTTCCAGGGCATGTTACCCTATATATTGATTCTTTCGGGGCATGATACCCCATGTGGTGATGAAATCTGCTTGGGGCATGCTACCCCGTCCTAATTAATCCTTGGGGCATACTACATCATACATTCGAATCCATTACCGGGGCATGATACCCTATTGCTGGAGATGACTTCCTTCGAGGCATGCTACCCCATCACTTAAGCTAATCTTTAGGACATGCTACCCCGAGTGACATTTAATGTCCCGAGCAGCAAAAGAGCTGATGCAAAGACATGTGATGCCATAGGAGGGATGAGATGATTCCCAAAACCAAACCAAACACCGAGTACCCCAAGGAGGACGATAAAATCCCTAGCTTACCGTAGCAACCCCAAAATCAAACACTAAGCACCTCAAGGAGGACGATAAAATCCCTAGCTAACCGAGTTAGCGAGCCCAAAAACAAAACACCGAGTACCCAAGGGAGGGCGATAAAATCCCTAGCTAACCAAGTTGGCGACCCCAAAATCAACACGAGTACCCTTAAGAGGACGATAAAATCCCTAGCCAACCGAGTTACCGACCCCAAATCTAACTGAGTACCCTAGGGAGGACGATGAAATCCCTAGTTAGCCGAGATATGATGATTTTTTTTATGACCCCTAAAATCAATCTGAGTAACCCAGGGAGGACGATAAAATCCCTAGTTAGCCAAGGATGAGATGATTCTTTGTGCCGACAACCACAATCCCAAACCGAGTCCCCCAAGGAGAACGATAAAATCCTCGAAACCCGGGATGAGATGATTCCAAACCCATGGCACGTATGCCGGCATCAGCATCATTATCTACTCCGTCAAATTTGTATGTTCTTCTTTTCATTAGTTTGTTTTCAACTCCTGAAGACTCACCAATGAGGGCTTCTGTGAACACCCCAAACTTGATCCACTAATAATCTACTAAATCAAATTATAGATATATATTTTTCCTGTGGATTAATGAGATGATTTAATCCTAGGCTGAGGTGTGTTTATGTTTTAATTTAATATAATGTTAATATTTTGTTGTTTTTTATTAATTTTTACTTGGGATTATTGAGATGATTTAACTGTGAGTTTAAATATATTTAAGGTCTGATTTTAATAAACTATAGGTATTTTATTGTGTTTCGGCTTTTTATTTATTTGGATCCTTTTGAGATGAATTAAGGTTTAAAACAAATTAGAAGTTTGGACCAATAGAGTATGGACCTTCCAACAATGTTAGCCCACTAAAAACACAAGACTTTGCAGCCTTTTTAATCCTTATTTTGTGAAAATTCGGATTAAAAATATTTTTTCTATGTTTTTGCTGTTTTTATGGTAATTAGAGTGGAGTGGAGAGAAAAATAAAAAAAAATGGAAAAATGGGTGAGAGTAGGCTATAAGTAAGGAGTGTTTCTAGGTCAAAGAGCAACAATGTAGCATGCGGGAATCAAGTCAGGAGAGGATTTAATGAGAAGTGGGCTAAAAAAGGCAAGAACATGAATAGTAGCCGGGTCGCGGCAGTCATGTCGAGAAGACCTCCAGGCCCCGGCGGTTTTGTCAAGATGACCTCCAGGTCTCGGCAGTTATGTAGAGATGTGATGCGTTATTTTTACGTGTAACTTTTCAAATTTATAATTCTTGATCAATTCACAACACGACTCACAAATATCTCACGAGTAAACGCAACGATTGTTAACTGCAAGCGTACAGTGTACTATGTAGTGTAGTAGTCTAATCAAGGTCGATCCACGGAACAAGGGAAATAAGTACTATCTAAATCACAACTTATGATTATCTAGGTAAATCAATTAAAGATGGTGTAGGTGATGTCGAAATAAAATAATAAAAAGAAATAAAATTTCAAACTTAATATAAAGTGGGGTTCTATCAATATCCAAAGCAATCTAGGAAATCGTGATTGTGGGCAATTGTTTCTAATGTCTCAATTCTCAGCTCTCGCATGTTGAATCAAATATTAAGCAAAGATTACTACCTAGCTCTCGCATAGCCTAGCATCCATACTAAACTCATTAAGCACAAAACAATCAATCAAGCCCTAAGAAACTATCAGCTCTCGCATATTTTAGCATCAATCGATCTATGTTCTTCTAGGTATCATCATATAAATCACGCAGCTCTCGTATCTTGCAATCAATAAGAATCAATTCGAAGTGATGATAAATTCGGCACACATAGATTGAACAATCAACACAATCGATTAAATAAAAACATCAATCCATAGATAATAAAACCATAGAAGTAATTGGCTACATCCCTAATCCTAGATTAGAGAACTAGTTCCTCATAATAAAATAGCAATCAATCAATATCTCACAAGAATTCACCAAGTAAACAATTTAACAGAAACAAAAACGAGAAGAAGGGAGAGTAGAGAAGTCGGGTAGCCGATTTGTGTTGGTGATGATGGTGTCGACTTGTGCTCCTCTTGGTGTCGATTTCTGCTGCAATTGGACTGGTGATTTTGTGACTTTAAACTTCAAATCTTGCTGGAAAAACGTTGAATTGTTGTGGGGAACAACCTTTGAATTGGATGAGAAATTAGGCACCACCTAGAGGATCCAAAAGAGTAGAAAACCCAAACCCTACTAGTGTGTGTGACCTATTAACTAACCAATTCGGCAGAGCTTCACCCCCTGACTTCTTCCTCCTAAATATATCGACCTAGTGGGTCCTTTTATACTGACTTTAAGCTCTGGAAGTCGGTGGGGCTCTCCTACTATGAATGGAAGAAATTGAATTCTTGACTTGCACTCCAAGTTGGGCTTTTGCCTATTTTCTGACCGGAACTTTGCACGCCACTTTACTCCTAGAAGACGTCAGAACTGGGCGTTGGGATCTTCTAAAACGTTCTAGATAATTCTCTCCCCTTTTTTTCATAAAAATAACTCTTCAATTGGACTTCTGTAGCTCAAGATATCGCTGAAAGACTGGGCCTGGGTCAGCACATAAAAATCTACATCCTGGGCTGGATTAAAATAATTACTGCTCCATGTAGACTCGTCCAAAAATTATGCAATTTAATCTATAGGAAGATCTGGAAGTCTAGTTCCGTCTCCAATTTGTCTCACTTAATTTCAACGCCTAGAACTCCCGAGATCTTCAAAATACTCGGTTGTGCTCACTGCAGAAAGTTTCCTAAATTGGGCCTGGTTTCCAAACTTGGCTAAAAGGCTTCCATTCTTCAATAAAAATGATAAATTCCTGATAAAAACACCTAATCAGCAAAATTGAAGTACTAATTGACACAATGCATGAAAACATACAATAATATAAAGATTATACATATAATCGATCAAGAATACATAGAAAAAGCCATTCAAAACCATCATAAAAATACTAACATTTAGATGTTATCAAATCTCCTCAAACTTAAACTTTGCTTGTCCTCAAGCAAATAAAACAAAAGAAACCAAAGAGGGTTTAGAAAATCTCCACCAAATCACACATTCAAAAAGAATTCATATCAAGATTTCCAAGATAATCACCAAGAGCTTATGAAAAACATTTAATGTAACGTCTCGGCTTGTCGACTGTCACTACAGACCAACACGAGACCTTTTCAACATGCTTTGTCCCCACTCGCATGTTTCTAGGGAAAACTTCCCAGGAGGTCACCCATCCTAGAAGTCAAACACGTTTAACTTTGGAGTTCTTCTGGAATGAGCACCAAAAAGGTAGGTGCACCTTGTTGATATAATCAGTACCCATCAAACCGTTTAAGCTATTCTCAATTGTACAGTCCCATTCCTGTACAACCTCGAAATCACTTCTTTTGAGCTATTCTTAATTATACAGTCCCATACCCATATAATTACGAAATTGCCCCAGCTATATAGCCCCATCCCTACATAGTCTCAGGATCTCTCCTATTCCGGTGTGGATTCGGTTCGTTCCTGTGCCCGTCCGTCTAGAAGCCTGCCAGAAGCCGCTCCTTGTCATGCTCATCCCGGCACCGGCGTACACTTCCCGCCCTCATAGACCCCGGGGTGTCATAGGCCCACCAGCTTCCGCTAGGTTCGTCCCTGAACCCTGCACCGTACTAGAGGAGTCCTGGAGCTCCGCTACCAACTGAAACGCCCGTATCCCAAATTATCCAATTTAATTAATTAAAATATGTGAAAAGACCAAATTGCCCTTTCTACCTGGGATACGATACAAACAACATAATCAACATACAATTATACAATAAATTATACAAGAAAGCGAGTATGCAGCGGTAGACAAAACATATAATAACATGTATGCAGTGAACTCTATGGATCCGACCCGCGGAGGAAAGCACAGCCACCTGCTGATGTGCGCTCCTGATCATCGATCAGTTAACCTGTATAAAGACTGTGAGGGGGTGAGACCAACTACTGTCTCACCGCAAACAAATAAACCAATGCATACTAGTACAAATCAACCACAAATACCAGCATCAAGCAATAGCAATCATAGTGCACAAACAAGTCACAATGCATATCACAAGTCATCAACAAACCTCAGACCATCACTTATCTTTTGTCATCTTATTATCGTTGTACTTTATCATTATTAGAGTTTGAATATTTTATTAGGGCCCTCTACTGTGTGCGTCGAGCTCGGTCCCATCTCATGAGACAACCAGGGCTAAAGGCCAAATATAATCAGGGCAAGGCCCAATACAATCAATATGAGAGAGACAGATAGAGAGAAAGAGGGAGGTAGAAAGGGGGAGATAGAAAGAGGGAGGTAGAACCGGTCATCACAGACCCATATGCTAAACCGCATATACCATGCTATCCCGTATGAAATCCCGAGGGGTATCACTTCCCGCTCGAACCAACCGGTCAACAGCCCCACAGTAGAATTCTTAAGTATGTTATTCTCAGTATAACTTAACAAGTTATGTGTGCCATATGTTATGATTATCCAGGGTTGTGTGGATTTAACATTTTATTTTCAAGTCCGGGCCACCGACCCACAAATCACCGCACGAACCTCAAAATCAAATCACATGTTATATCTCATAACAAACAAAGCATGCTCAAGTGGCACATCATATCACATAGGCTCACAGTTCACATAATTAGGCACTCAACAACAAAGATATCATCATCATGATACACCGTGCAACAACAACATCAACACAACAGGGATACACACAAGTAGCGTAATGCCAAACAAGTATTACCACTTAGTATATCATGCTAACTATCCGAGTATTGTAGGCAGTAATGCATACAAGGGTTTATATATCCTCACCTGGACATTCAAAGTTGTCCCCAAAAGCAAACATATGGTCTTGCCTCGTCAACATTTGCTCCTGTATTGGTAGCAAGGTACAATCACATATAATGCGGAAGCAACAAGAATGACATGAAGTGCATACATGTTATATGTTAAACAAATTCAAGTTCATCGGCAACATCCCATAACCCAACACGTTATATTAAAAGAATTAATATTTGTGCCCAAAAAAAAATTACAAATTTCTTTAGAAAATTGAAAACTATTTACAAACCAATTTAATAAGTTCAATGAAAATCAAGTGTACAAGACATGGCCTGAAAGCCGGAGCAAAAAATAATGTAATTCATATGCCCTATGTGAAAATAACGTATATTATTTCACAGATATATATATATTATATTTATATGGTAATGTACAAGAACCATACTTTGAGTAGAAAAGTACGGGTGGCGTAACTCCTCATGGCAAGTCAATTGACTGGAATAAAGTCTTTAGACTATAATCAGGCGTTGAAAACAAGTTAAAATCATTTTAGAAATCATTAGTCAAGTCTAAAGAAAATTTCAAGTGTGCAAGTGATGGCCTCAAAGAGTCCAGAAACAATATTTAATGCTAAACAAATGGCTTATAAGATAATAGCCCGTTTAAAGAGACCAACAACCTTTACTGTCCAAAATCCATTCGTGAAAATAAAGTTTCATGGTCAAAACTTCAACCCACCATAAACTCATTAGACAAGATTGAGCAGTTTGTTTATTAGCCATGCAAGGATATGATTAAATGAACAAGTGTTCCTTAGTAACTGCTCACAAGTGCCAACTTACAATTAGGGAATAATTAAATGATAATTTAATAGAAACAATTTACTGAAATCCCAAGGAACCCCTGCGAGACGCACACGTTTTGCACTTGACACAAATCCAAGAGTGAAAGATTACATCTTTATAATTAATTCTTTTTTTTTTCTAAGCACTGGCCTTGAGTGATAAAAATCACATTTTCCGTTACTTTCTTGTTGCTCAATAGTTTGACACCACATCAAGAGCTAACCATTAAGTACTGCAAACACGCAAACGGCTTGAACCCTTCCACTAAACAACCAGGTTCGGCCACCAACAACCAAGAACACACCAAACCTCACCCAAATCCGACATCAACCACAAAACAAAACAAACCCAATCAAAATGGGCTCGACAAAAAGATAAACAAGGAAAGGAAAAAGGAAGGAAGGGAAGAGGAAAGCCGAAGGGGAAGAGAAACGCAAGACAGCGCGATTTACCCCGTGGACAGCGATGGCTCGAGACCATCTTCATGTGTTTTCACACACAAGAGGGGCCAAGACAGCCTCCACCATCACTCATCCAATCCTTGCTGGGTTCTCCTTCATTCGCCACTAAAAGCAACTGCGAAGGGAGCTCCAATGGCAGAAACGAATCGGTGAGCAAGAAAAGGAAGAGAATGGTGAAAGAGATAAGGGGTTGAGAGAAAAGGGAAAGAACAACGGGTATGAACGGCACATGATAAAAGAAAAGAGAAGAGAGGAAAAGTGGGTTAGAACGTGGGTTCCAAACCCTTCAATGCCCCAACAAACAAAAAAAATGATATTGTATACCCATAAGTCATGCCTTTTTGACCAATTTCTGACGTGCCATTGCTCCTTTGGTCAAAACACCCAACACTTGTGTTTTACGTTAGCCACTAGCCAAAACTATGTAGTTTTTCATTAAAACTACAAAACTCTGTGTTCCACCACGGAACTTCAATTAATCCGAAAGAGACCGACTAAGGATTAATTTCAAAAGTATAAATAACATTTCAAAGGAAAATAAATTAATAATAATAATTATTTTTACCAAAAACACCCTAAAATTCTGTAAGGGTAAAATTGGTAATAAAATTTTAAAAATTTCGAAAAAAAATCCATAAAAATTAAATACCGAAAATTCGGGGCGTTACAGTTTAAGGTCAAATGCCAAGAAAGAAAGAAAGTCTCATGAAAAAGCATCCACGCCATAGTCAGACTTACCCGTACAAGCTTTCACACAAATCACTTAGCAAAAATCAACTACCCGTATGCATGCAAGAATAAATTGACGTCATGAAAATTTTGAAAAACAAGTCCCATAGGCAAATTCCAGAACTCAACTCCACTATTATGAATAAACACTCTCAAAAAGATCAATAGGACTTTACAAAGGGTTGTAATGGGGTCTTGGGTAAAGGTTGATCAAAGAAAAGATATATAGGAAATCAAAATTCAAAAATTCACTTAAGAAAAAGATTGCAATGTGCATTATCAAGAGATTGAAAAAAATTCTCAAAGTGCAAGTCTTGAAGTAACATCCATCATGTGATCATCAAAAGAAATTCAACTTGTTTCAGGAACCATTGATTGCACAATTTCTCATGTTTTTTCTTTGGATTTTTCTGTTTTTTTTCTTTTTTGTTTTTTGCTTGCGCTTGACATTTCACAACATACTTGAAACAATTGAAAGTGCAAACATCTTCAATGCATAGACCTTCTTGGATGTGAAAAGATAAGGTACAATTGCACTTATCATAGAAAAATCTTGAAAAAAACATAGAGCAAAAATCTTGATAAAAACATAGAGCAAAAATCACTTAAGGAACTTTGAAAAATAGGGTATGGATAATGAAATAAAAGAATGGTAGCCATAAGGTTTCAAAGGGTTAAAGGTAGGCAAATGTGGGTATTGAAAGAAAAATGGGTTTTTGGTACAGTTGGTACCCAACTCTCTTACGTTGGGTCAATCGTGTGCCTACAACTTTGCTCGAGACATTTATGTACCTAGAGTTTTAGCGAGCAGGTCAGTCATGGGTCTCGGGCTGGGTATCTGCTGATGTGGATGCTGCCCGAAATTAAGAAGCTACCCATTGTTCAAAACGACGCCATTTCACCAAGATACGATGTCGTTTTGATGTCCACGTGTCAAACGTGGATCCTACCTATTTTTTCATTTTGCTTCCCTCCCCGTTCTATCCTGGTTTGGGAGGTTCAACCCTACCCAAACGACCTATTACCAAAATTAAATTAAAAACCCCACTTTAATAGACTGTATGCTTTCTTTATTCACAAAATTCAATCCTCTATTAAAAAAAACAATTCCTGCTGGTCTACACCACTGTCCTCACCAAGCTCGCCAACCCCATCCTCTTTCTGCCACCACAGACACCCCGTCCTCAGGCTGCCCTCAGGGGTAGCCACCACTATCTCGTAATCGTCGTTTCTATCATCTTCACAACCCATTGATGAAGTCGCACAACAAAAATGCCACCGTGTAGATCTTGCACGCCTCCAATAGAGACGACTCTAGTGTTGAATTGGATGAAAGTGTTAACGGGCTGGTAAGGAATTTTTCTCCTTGGTAGGTTTCGGAACGATTATGGCAGACTCCTCGCACTGTTGCGCAATTGTCAATTCGGATGTCGATGGTTGTAGTTACGGTGGTGGTGTCGAGTTTAGGTTGTGGGGCTTGATGTAATTGGGTTTGGGTGAGGGGTTGGGACATGAACGATTGGTGGGCATGGTATGGTAATAGGCTTTGGATACTGGAGGGGGTTGATTTGGATTGGTGCTTAGTGGTCGTGGTCGTGGTGTGGTGGTGGCGCAGCCAAGGGCTGGTGGTAGAAAGAAAGAAGGGGTTGGAGGATTGTGAGGCCGATGGTGGAGGCTTGATGGTGGAATGATGCTGAGTAGGTGAAGGCAAGGTATGCATTAATGGTGGCAAGAGGAAGAAAAGATGGAGAGGGTATACAGTTGCAGTGGAGGGTTTTTTTTGACCCATGACGGCGGTGGAGGTGGTGGGAGGGATTTGAGGAATTATGTTTTTTCATTTAATTTAATTTGGCTTGTTTTGGTGGAAAAAAAATCAAGAGAGAGTGGTGGCCTTTTCCGTGTATATTACATAGACTGAAGTACTATACTAACATGATAGTAACTTTTTTTTTTGAACATAACATGATAACAACTTGATTTATCGATTTTAACCATACAAATTTATTGCTTTTTTACAATACATTATGGTTAGCAGTTGGCTGGTTTTCTTTATTTAAAAAACAAATCAGATAAAGCTTTATAAAAAAAACAATTCTGATAAAGCTTTATATAAAGTAGTTTTTTAATTTAATTTTAGTAGGGGTTTTTGGTTTTGGGATGTTTCGGGTCAATTAATTCTTTGGTTGAACCTCTTCAATCGGGTGAGAACTGGGTCAGTAGCTGTTGGGATCAAAGGTTTGGACCCACGCTTACCATGTGGACGATAAAACAACTCCGTATTGGGGTGATACAGCGTCGTTTTGTGCAACGGGCAGCTGCCCAACTTTAGGGCAGCATCCACATCAGCACATACCCAGCCCGAGACCCATGACTGACCTGTCCGCTAAAACTTTAGGTATATAAATGTCTCGAGAAAAGTTGTAGGTACACGATTGACCCAAAGTAAGAAAGTTGGGTACCAACTGTACCAAAAACTCAAAGAAAAATCAGCTACCATGATTTAAGCTCAAAAGGGTTAACAAGGGATAATGATAAAGGGTAGGCTTTTTATTGGCTTGTTGGTTTGAAAAAAAATGCCTAAATCATCTCTTTCATTGAGCATCTGTGAGAAAAATTCGCTCTGAAAAGTTCGGGTTTTTGGATTTTTTGGGCCCCCATGTTTAGTGGTTCGGCCAATTTGGTACCCCGATATTTTTTTTGGCCGGGCATATACCCCGAGAATGCGTGGGCAGGCCAAACGTAGACCCCTGGTCAGGCACCTGCTGACGTGGAGGTGCTGGGTATTTGCGCGTGTTACTGTAGCAAAACGACGTCGTTTTAAGTGAGAAAACGTTACCGTTTCATGCCACGTCGGACACAGGTGGCTTAGTGGGGCCCACTTCACTCAAAGCCCCAAATTATTCCCATACCGAACCGAAAATGCTCCGGACCAGGGGTCTACGTTTGGCATGGCCATGCAATCTCGGGGTCAGTGCCCGTAAAAAAAAAATGTCGGGGTACCAAATTGGCCAAACCACTAAACATGGGGGCCAAAAAAAACCAAAAATCCTTATGAATTAAAGTATTGGTTTAGGAAAAATAAGGGAAGTAAAATTATAAACTAACTCAATACTTCTGGTTCAATAATCGTTCTTTCTAATTTATAATTTAAAATTGAATTTAAGCGAGATTTTATGCCACTATTGTATAATTATTTTAATTTTTTTCAAAAAATTAATTCTTGCACAAGATAATAATTATAATAATAAATATTTATTTTCTAATTTTTTTACATTTGAGATTTGATCTCGTTCTTTATTTATTATTATTATTATTAAAAAAATTTAGGTACTTTTTACAAATTTAAACCGGTGGGAGAGTTTAAATAGGAATGTTTAGAAATTAGTATATGAAAGAAATAAAATTTTAAAAATAATAAATCCAGCATAATAAGGTGTACTTATTTAAAACCAAGTAAAATTTTTGGAAATTAAGTTTTACTCATTTTTAATATTATTAAAAATAAAATATGATTAAAAGAAAGAAAAATGATTAAATAAATAATTAAATTCGGGTCAGCTTCCATTTCGGTATCCAACAAATTTCGGGTCGGTTGGGTGAAAACCCCGGGGTTGGTAGCATGCGGAGCCCACAAAGACACATGGATCCTACATGTCCAGCCAATCTTCTAAAACGACGTCGTTTTGCTACAGTAACACACGCAAATACTCGGGCAGCCTCCACGTCAGCAGGTGCCTGACCAGGGGTCTACGATTGGCCTGCCCATGCAATCTCAGGGTATATGCGCTGCCAAAAAAAATGTCGGGGTACCAAATTGGCCAAACCACTAAACATGGGGGCCCAAAAAACCCGAAAACCCGAAAAGTTCTGAAAACTTATTTTAGGACTTATATGTTGACGTCAAAAATTTGGAAAATAATGCATAGGGTGTCGAAAAATGCTAGAACTTGCATGAATTCATCATAACTAAGCATGAACACAAGATCATTAAAAAATCAAACTTCTTGCATATAAAAGAAAAAGATTTCGAAAACTCAAAGTAACTCTCTTGGTTATCCATCAATAAAATCATATTGATGATAGAATGGTAGGGTTGAAAATAATTTGAAAAACAAAGAAAAATCTTTTTGGTATTTTCGAATTTTTTTTTTTTGTCGACTTTTTGAAAAATTTTCTTTTTTTAAAAATGATTTTGAAAAAAAATTGAAAGCAATTTGGAAAAACAATTTGAAAATCAATTTGGAAAAATAAAGTTGAAAACGATTTTTTTGAAAACATTTTTGAAAAAGGTAATGGCTTTTTACTAAGTATCTAGAATCAAAGATATGCATACTCAATATATTAAAGTCAAAAACATGCTCTTTATTGATACAAAACAAACAAAAACAAACAAACAAATTGTAAAGAAATTAGTTCCCCCTCCTCAAACTTAAATCGGACAATATCCTCATTGGCCAAGAAAGAAAAGAAACAAAGGATAAAAAGATAGGCAAATAGGAGAGGTACTCTCCTCAAACTTCGATTGAAACATATATAGCACATAACAAAAGATAATCCAAGAGAGAAAGTAGGAATCAACCATAAGAGAGATAGAGAAATCGAAATTGCATTGCCACTAGGTATTCATGACACCAAAATTAAACACAATTGACATGAAATTTAAATTGCCACGAGGATGACTAGCATTGGCTGCATCCTATAAAAGTATACACATAAAGCAATAAAAATACAACACATAGAATGACGATGTATGAAACTACTCGGCAAGTTTGTTCTCAATGTTCTCTAGCTTCTTCCTAAGTTGCGCGATGGTCTTCTCTTGTTCATCCAATTTGCTGCACATGACTCTCCCTAACTTATCAACAATGTCAACCAACTTTTCCATTTGAGAGAGTAATCCGTCGGTGGTCTTGTTGAGATTGGTGATGCCATCGATTTGAGCGTCTCATCCCAAGAGAAAGTCGTAGATGTTGGCTGAATCGGACTCCACAGATGAAGTAGACGATGGTGGGTTACGGTGGATCGGTTGTGTGCTAACACAGAAGCATTCCTCATCAACCGCTTCTTCATCACTAAAAGGATATGGATCAATGGGTTCCTGGAGGTCTAGGTTCATTGCTTCAGCTACATACTTATGCACAGTCTCAATCGCGGGTTTAGAAGGGGTTAAAGTGTAGGGCTCTAGGTTAATTCCTAAGAATTTTGCAATATGAGTGATCAGCCCTCCACATGCTATCTCGCCTTCTTCTATGCAAATATGAGTAAAATTCTGCAGCAATCAAAGTCCTCTATTGAGTTTGTACCCGTGTACCATGCAAAAGAGTACAAAAAGCTCATCACATTTCACCTTGTGCGCATCTTTGGTTCTTCTAAAGAAAGAGTGTGCCAAAACTCGGTGTAAATACCTCAGTGCATTGTCCTTAATGCACATGTCACTAGCCAAGCCAGAGCCAGGAATGTATGAATCATTGCAAATCATGTCCATCATGACTCTTCCATTAAAGCTACAGCTAGGAACTCCTTCCTTGCAAGCCTAAGCTTGACATAGCCAGGATCATGAATGTCCTTGAGATCCACGTCATACCCAAAAGTAGCAAGAAACTCATAAGTAAGCTCCTCGTATGACGGCTCTCTAATCTTGCAAAAATTGACTAGTCCTGCGTTGGCTAGATACTTGCCAATCAGCTCCTCAAGATTGTAAGATTCAACCACCTCAAAATCGATGTACCTCGTAGGAATTAGAGGCCTCCTAATCAGCAAGTCAAACCTAGCGCGATTCTCTTCAGAAATCCATCCCAGATTGTAATCGGTAAACTTAGACATAGGCATAAAGCGCGGGACATGGTTGGTGATGATGAAGTTGGGTCGGCAAGGGTTGGTGTTGGCCCTCCTAGGAGTGTTCTTGGGAAAAGTCATCTTGAACTAGGGCTAAGAGAGTAGTAGACTAAAAAGAAATCAAAGAAAAACCTAAAGGGTGCTAGGGAAGTAAAATTGGCACTAGATGTAGGGATCTCTAGAGCTTGAATGATTTTGGTGTGGAAAAATATGAGGGGTATGGGTGTGTATTTATAGGCTATAGAGGCAGTGGAAAAGGGGTGCTAGTGCCGACTTTGGGTCTCCTATTGGTGCTAGGAATCCTCGTCAAACTAATATTCAAAGTGGGTGTGTACTAGGAATCCTATTTCTCCAAGGATTAGCATATCCCTAAATAAAATAAAATAAAAAAATAAATCCTAATCCTAAAAGCTAAAGGAATACTAACCTATATAAATTTTTTGTGGGTCTAGGACTAACTAAAAAAAAATTGCAAAGGGGGCTGCTCCAAAAAATTCCAATTCGGTGCGCCTTGGCCTCCTTGCTCTCGGGTTTTGGTGTGCCTTTGGTGCAGATGGGCACGCCTTTGGTGTGCCTTTGGTGCGCCTGGGTGTGCCTTGGTGCGCTGGTTGGCGCGCCTGCGGGTGTGCCGATTGGTGCGCCTGGGTGCTCTCGGGTGCGACTTGGTGCGCTAATCGGTATATCCTAACCCATTTTTTTTTTTGTGTTTTTCTATTTTTTTGATTTTTATTTTTTTAATGAATTATGAAAAGTGAAAATCCTAGGGTGCTAGAAAAATTAAGAAAATCCTAAAAACTAATCCTAAAAATTGTCTCCTCTAATTTAGCCTAAGTTTATTATGAATTTTCCATCGGAACCTAAGGGAACGTGCTAAATGCTCATGAATGTATCAAAACAAATAAAATCCAACAAAGCACTCAAGCAAATCATCACACAAATTACGCAGAAAAGTAAAAGTTTGAGTTTAAGAAAAGCTTCTCTGGTTAATTTGATGAAGAATTCGTCTTGACCCTTCCTCAATGAGGATGATCTCTCCTCGAAAAATTTCATCTTTCTTGCAATCTGCATAGATTGAAAAACAAAAACAAAAATTAATAAAAATAAAAGACCCAAAACACGAAACTTCCTTAAATTGTGGGTTGCCTCCCACACAGCACTTCTTTACTGTCGTCTTACCTGGACTGGATGGATGGGCGGTTATGGTGGATGATGAAGCTTTTCGGTGAATCGCCTCCCATGAAAATCGCCTTGATTGTAGACATGATCATAATTGCTCTCATCTCCTGTAATGTGTCCCATGCGATATAGATAATCAATGAACTCGGCAAACCAAGGAGCTTTCTTTGTGGAAATCGCATTGACCATGGCGAGGTAACCGTCTGGTAGTGCGTCATTAATCGGCTTCTCCTTTTCTTGCTTCTCGTCTTTCTCCAATTGCAATCTTGATAAATGATCAGCAACTAAATTCTCCGTTTCTTTCTTGTCCTTGATCTCTAGGTCGAATTCTTGCAACATAAGAATCCATCGAAGAAGTCTCGGTTTTGCATCTTTCATCTGGAGCAAATACTTCAATGCAGCATGGTCCGTGTGAACATTCACCTTGGAACCCAAAAGGTAACTTCTGAACTTGTCAATTGCGAATACAACTACCAATAACTCCTTCTCCGTAGTTGCATAATTAACCTGAGCATCATCTAGAGTCTTGCTTGCATAATAAATGGCGTGCATCTTCCCATCTCGGTGTTGTCCTAGGACTGCGCCTACAGCATAGTTGCTTGCAACACACATTATCTCAAACGGAAGTGAATAATCAGGGGGTTGAATGATGGGTGTCGAAATCAGCTCCTTCTTGAGCTTTTCGAATGCTTCCATACACTGTTCATCAAAGACAAAAGGCACATCTTTATTCAAGAGATTGGTAAGAGGTTTGGCTACCTTCGAGAAATCCTTAAGGAATCTTCTGTAAAATCCGGCATGTCCAAGAAAACTGCGAATCGCCTTGACTGAATTCGGTGGAGGTAAGGTCTCTATCACATCTATCTTGGCTCTGTCTACTTCAATCCCACGTTCGGAGACTAAGTGTCCAAGAACAATTCCTTCTTTCACCATAAAATGGCATTTTTCCCAGTTAAGCACCAAATTAGTCTCCTCACTTCTTGCAAGTACCTTTAATAGGTTAAATAAACAATCCTCAAATGTATTTCCGTACACGGAAAAGTCATCCATGAAAACCTCCATAATCTTCTCTATGTAGTCAAAAGAAAATCGCCATCATGCATCTCTAAAAAGTGGCTGGTGCATTGCACAGCCCAAAAGGCATCCGTCGATAAGTATTAGTTCCATACGGACATGTGAATGTCGTTTTCTCTTGATCATTCGGGTGAATATGTATCTGAAGAATCCCAAATATCCGTCCAAATAACAATAACAAGAATGCTTAGCTAGTCTCTCAAGCATCTGATCAATAAACGGCAGTGGAAAGTGATCCTTGCGTATGGCACTGTTCAGCTTCCTATAATCAATGCACATTCTCCATCCTATAACAGTCCTCGTAGGAATCAACTCGTCATTCTTATTTTTGACCACTGTCATTCCTCCTTTCTTTGGTACCACGTGAACTGGGGCTACCCATTCACTTTCAGAAATCGGATAAATAATCCCTGCATCAAGAAGCTTAAGAATCTCCTTTTTCACAACTTCCTTCATATTCTCATTAAGCCTCCTTTGACTCTCAATGCTCGGTTTGCTACCTTCCTCAAGCAAAATCCGATGCATGCAGAATGTAGGACTAATTCCATTTAAATCCTTAATAGAATATCCAATACCTTTTCTATGCTTCCTAAGCACATCGAGTAACTTCTCCTCCTCTACTTCACTTAACTCAGCGTTGATAATAATAGGATATGTAGAGTCGGGACCTAAGAATGCATAGCGTAGCTTAGATGGCAATGGTTTCAGCTCTACCTTTGGCGCGCTGTGAATCTCTCCTTTCTTTTCTTCTCCAATCAACTCATAGCTCTTGTCTTCGGTCGCTTCCAATGGTGGCGTGGATTGCAAAATTTTTGCACTTTTGGCAATTTCCAAATCGTCATCGTCAGTAGTGCCACTCGTCACCAAGCAATTCAAGAGTGGATCATCACTACTCGCTACATTGCTCTCTTCCTTCACGGCATCATCAATAAGATCAACTCGGAAACAACTGTCTTCTTCAAGTGGTCCTTCAGTAGCATGGAAGACATTGAACTCGATTTTCTCACTCCCAATCCTCAGAGTAAGCTTTCCATCACGAACATCAATTTGAGCTCCAGCAGTAGCTAAGAACAGCCTCCCAAGAATAATCGGCATTTGAAAATCAATCTCCATGTCGAGCACCACAAAATCGACTCGTACAAAGAACTTCCCAACCTTGATTTGAATATCCTCCAATATCCTCACAGGATATTTGACAGATAGATCCGCAAGTTGAAGAGAGATGGTGGTCGGCTTCATATCTCCAATATCAAGCTTCTCAGCAATTCGTTTTGGAATAAGACTAACACTGGCTCCCAAATCACATAGAGCTCGCTCAATGCACATAGAACCAATATTACAAGGAATAGAGAAGCCTCCAGGGTCCTCCAGTTGCGGCGGCTGCTTGTTCTGGAGGATTGCGCTGCACTCCTCCATCAAAGCCACTGTCTCGTAATCTTCTAGCTTCCTTTTCCTGGAAAGAATTTCCTTGAGAAATTTAGTATAAGCAGGCATTTGAGAAATTACTTCTGTAAATGGAACATTAATATGCAATTTCTTTAAATGTCCAAGAAATCTCCTGAATTGTTCGTCTTTTTGCCCTGCTGAAGTCGCTGAGGGAATGGAACCAGTGGTTTATAAGCTTTGACTTCAGGCCATATCTCCTTCGGTTTCTCTCTTTTCTGCTTCGCTAGCTTCCACTTTGGAATCCACTTCTCTTGCTCTTGCTTCTTTTCTTCTCCTCCCTTTTCAGGTAACTGCTTCTCTGCTTCCGGTTGATCATCTTCTTCTTCTTGCTTAATGATGGTGTCGGCTTCATCTTCTTTAGGTGGATAGGGATCATCTAACTTCTTTCCGCTTCTAAGTGATACAGCCTTGACTTGCTCTCTTGGATTGACAGTGGGCTGTCCCGGTAGGTCTCCTTGTGTCCTCATGATCGCCTCTATTTGCTGCGCAAGTTGTGTCTCAAGCATCTTCGAGTGAATCTCCATATTCGCCATCCGATTTTGAATCCTTGCATCATCTCCGTTTGCATACGTTGAGTCTCCATTATGGCTTTCATCATAGATGTAAGATCCATGTCTTGATTTTGCAGAATTTGCATGCTTGAACTCTTCTGCCCATAATCGTTCCTTTGAAATCCGCCTTGCTGATTCGGGTTGCTCTCCCTCCATGAAAAATTAGGATGATTTCTCCATTCTGGATTATATGTGTTGGTGTAGGGTCCTCGTTGTTGTTGGCGTTGATGAATGTAATTCATCTGCTCAATCGTCAACTTGTCTCCAGTTGGACAATTCATCGAATTATGTCCAGCACCTGCACATTTATCACATATTAAACTCGGCATAATAGCAGCAACACATGATTTTACCTGGTAACTCAAGGAGTCTAGCTTCGAATTAAGCCTTGTCACTGTCTCCACTTCCAGAATTCTAGCTACTCGCTTGTTGTTTGATCGTGAAGAGCTCTGGTAACTGTTACTCGCCATCTTCTCCAATTTCTGATACGCCACATCTGGTGCTTGCGACATGAATGCCCCTCCTGAATCTGCATCCAAACTCATATGTAAAGGCTCATTTAAACCATTAAAGAAAGATTGAACTACAAGCCATTCGGGTAATCCATGTTGTGGGCATCCTTGAACAAGATCCTTGTAACGTTCCCATGCTTCACAGAAACTTTTTCCATCGAATTGAGTGAATGATGTAATCTTGCTCCGGATACGTGCTGCTTTATCAGGTGGAAAGTATTTTGCAAGAAAAGCCTTTGAAAGCTCCTCCCACGTCTTGTGTTCCAGCTGCTCCTGACTTCAACCACTTCTTAGCCTTGCAAGGAAAACGGGAATACACGAAGTCAAATTGCATCATCAGTCGCCCCATTGATCTTGATCAAATCACAAATCTCCATAAACGTCTGTAGATGTTGATTCGGGTCCTTATTATCCAGGCCTCCAAATTGTTCCTGTTGCACCATGTGAATGAGTGTTGTCTTCAGTTCGAAATTGTTGGCATTGATCGTTGGCCTTGCAATGCTTGACTGCACTATATCCAAACTCGGTGTTGCGTAGTCATGCAATGTCTTGTTTCCTTCTTCAGCCATGATGACTGTGTTGAAATTTTCTGCTACAACTTCTGCTTCCTCTTCTATTTCAGTGTCTAGAGGAAACTCCACAGGCTCCACGACTTGCTTCTGCTTTTGCTTGTTCGAACGTAGTTGCTTGTGTAATGTTCTCTCGATCTCCGGAATGATCTCAGGAATTGGACTCGATGAAGCACCGTGTCTCGTCTTGGGCATCAACCAAAATCGACAACACTAAATAAAAAAAGAAAACGAAAATCGATTAAAGAAAAAAAATAAATTAAAAGAAACGAATGCAAAAAATAAATCCTAAAGTAATCTAGCTGCAATCTCAATAGTATTAGAACCGTTTGTTCCCCGGCAACGACGCCAGAAAGCTTGATGCGTTATTTTTACGCGTGACTTTTCAAATTTATAATTCTTGATCAATTCACAACACGACACACAAATATCTCACGACTAAACGCAATGATTGTTAACTACAAGCGTACAGTGTACTATGTAGTGTAGTAGTCTATTCAAGGTCGATCTACGGAAAAAGAGGAATAAGTACTATCTAAATCACAACTTATGATTATATAGTCAAATGGGTTTTTGGGCTTTTTGGGCCCTCATGTTTAGTGGTTTGGCAAATTTGGTAACCCGACATTTTTTTTGGCCGGGCAGGTACCCAGACTTTGCTTGGGCAGGCCAAACGTGATCCCCCGGTCAGGTACCTGCTGACATGGAGGGCTGCCCGGATTTGAGGTCTGAAAGATGCTCCAAAATGACGTCGTCTTGTGCCAAAACGACGTCATTTTAGCTAGTTGGATGGACACATCAAATCCACGTGTCCTTGTGGGCTCCCGCATGCTACTAACCCGGGTTCTTTACCTAACCGAGCCGAAACCCAATGGATACACTACGCCTACAGTGCCGTCAAGGAGTCCGTCCATGCCTACATCACCCGCGCCGGTGCCCACGTCTTCGAAATCCCCCTCCCCTTCCCCGTCACCTCAGCATCATCGGGCAGGCCAAACATGACGAGGACACGCTACCACTACCTCCTTCTCCTTCCCCCAACACCCCAGTCCGATGACCCCCATGGCTTCAAGAATTGGGGAATCAGGGATTGGCTTGGGGTTGGGAATTTTGGTTATATGTCTTGTTGGGAATTTTGGTGGGTGTTTGGTGGTGGGGATTTTTGGTAGGTGGTGGGTGTTTGGTGCTGCTGCTGGTAATGGTGGTGGTGGTGGTGGTGGCAGTGGCTGGTGGTGGTGGCAGTGGCTGGTGGTGGTGGTGGTGGTTATGGTCGGTGACTTTGGGGTGGGGTTGTTAATGTATTTTCTTTTTCTTGTTTTTTATAGTTTTAAAGGAAAATATTCATAAGTTATTAAAATAACATTAAGAGAAGTTGTAATCTCTCATTATTCCTTTTATTTTGTATCTTAATTATTACGATTATTATTAAGATTAATATTATTATTATCTTTATGTTATTATTGTAACGCCCCGAATTTTCATAATTTGATTTTTCGGAATTTTCGAAATTTTTATTCCAATTTTGCCCTTGAGGAATTTCCGGATTTTTGGACAAGGAAATAAATTATTTTACCTTGGTTATAAGGGAATTAAGTTGATGGTATGACGGGTTCGGCTTTCGTTGGAGTTTAATCGGGTTTCGGGGTTGAAAATTAAGTTTTGAAGTAGTTCCCCCGAAACTACGTCGTTTTGGAACTGTTCAAAAAAAAAAAAAACAACTGTTGACTAGGGCGGGTTGACCGCGCCCAGCCCGAAACGGCGTCATTTTGGGGCTGGGCCGGCTCACACCCTAAAACCCTAGCCCCTTCCTTCTTTTCCCTTCTATTCTTTTCACTTCTCTTTTCTTCTTCCTTTTGTTCCACCCCGACGGCGCCTCCCCCCTATCTTCTTCTCCTTCTTCCTTTTCTCTCCCTCTTCTCTTCCCTTCGTCCTCCCACTCGCTCCCTTTTCCTCTTCTCCTCATCTTTCTCTCCCGTTCTCCCTCTCGCCCGCATCTCCCTTCTTCGTGCGCCGCCGCCGTCGACTGAGTCGCAAGGGGCCGAGGCCGGCTGACCAGAGACGAAACGTGAGGAGGCTTTCTCTCGCCATCGGGTTGCGTCGCCGACGAGGTGAGCTCCGGTCTCTTCGTCCCTTTCAGTTTTATTTCGTTTTCTTCTTCTTCGTTGGTTTCTTTTTCTTTCTTCCTTCGTTGGTTTTCTCGGCCGGCGTGTTCTGTTCGTGTTGATTGAGTTTTAATGGGGTTGTTGTTGTTGCTCCAGTTTGGTTTGACGGGGGTTTGTAGGTTGTTGTTGTTTGTGGTTGCTTTTGTGCGCGGGGTTTGTGTGTGTGTTGTGGTTCACTGCCGGTGTTGTTTTTGGTGGTGCGTGGCTGCGGGTGTGGTGTGTCGGCAGTGATTGGAGCTCGGGTGTGTTGGTGTTTCTCCGGGCAGTGGACGGTTCCGGCAGAGAATTTCCGGGTAAGGGTCGTTTTGTGTTGTTCCTTTTTAATTCGTTTTTTTTTCGGGTTGAAGGGTGTTGTGCCGTGTATTTGGTTGCTGTGAGTTGAATTTGGGTTGGTTGTTTGTTTCTGGCAGTTTTGGGCGAATTCCGGCGAGGTCACCGGAATCCGGCGAGGCTCGGGAATTTTCCGGCGAGGCTCGGGAAAATTCCGGCAAAGGCTCGGGTCTCGGTTTTCGGCATTTTAACGGTATATTGGATGTACGATTTGTATTTATTCATGGCATGTACTTATATTCGGAATTGGGTTATGTATTTAATAGTGATTAGTGGAAACCGAGACGGGTAGAACCTTAGGCCAGTAAATATCGACACGGGTAGAACCTTAGGCCGGGATGGACTTGGACTCGGATTAACTTTGGACTTATGTAACGGGCTTTGAGCCCAATCATATAATTGGTTAATTAAGGACTTAAGGAAGTGGGCTTTAGGCCCGGAAATTGTAATTGGGCTTAGATTGGACTTAGGCCGGGAATTCATAAACGATATAAAGAGTGGGCCGTAGGCCCGGGAATTACTTTTGGACTTAGTTGGGCTTAAGCCGGTGAACCTTAGGTCCCGTTACTCGGAGTTTGGTGAAGAGAACATTAAGTCGGGTTTAGACCCGGGAATTACATAGTCGACTAACTTGGGACGGGTTTAACTCAGTTGAGCATATAGGTACATGCATGCACAGTTGTGATTATTGTTTTGTAATTTGTTGTGTGTGCCGGTATTCAGGCACGGGTGTTACCTCGGGAGCTGGTGGATCGGTTTTGGGAAAGGCTCCACAGGACAATCGTCGTTGAGGTGACTTTATATGTCTTTTTATGTTTGTTTGCATGAGCTCGTTGGAATGGTTTGTTTGAGTTGCATGCTTGTTTGCTAACATGCTGTAATCTGTATTGTGTGCCTAAGTGTATTATTTGCTTATGAGCAGGATGTTGGATTTGTTATGGATTATAACATGTGATGTGATTTTGGGTGCTTTGTGTGATGTGTTGTGGGTCGGAGACCCGGTTATCTGATTGAGATGTCTTTATCACACTACCCTGTTAGATCACAGCTAATGGCACACATAAACTCATAATCTGTGAATAAAGATAATGTACAGTAGAAGTTAGGCTACTGTGTGCTGATGACCGGTTGTTTCGAGCGGGAAGTGATACCCCTCGGGTTTGCTTGCGGATTAGCAAGTGTTATGCAGATTTGCATGTGGGTCTGTGATGACCGGTTTCTACCTCCCTCCTTCTACCTCCCCCTTTCTACCTCCCTCTTTCTCTCTGTCTCTCTCTCTCTCTCTATGGTTATGATGGGCTTCGTGCCTGGTTGTATTTGGGCTTATGCCTGGTTGTCTCATGAGACGGGACCGAGCTCGACGCACACAGTAGGGGGCCCTGAATAATAAATCATAATAAGAAAACTTAACACACATCAGATGGAGGATAATGAACTGTTTCTTGATTGTGTTGGCATGTTAGTACTGATTGTTGTATGTTTGCATGCATGACTTGTTACTCTGCTTTCCTTTCGGACCTGATCTGCACACTCTCATAATTAGATATATATTGCTCACTGAGTAGGCGACTCACATAATCGCCAACGTTGTTTTTCAGACTTTAGATAGCGTGCAGTCACTTTCTTCTTTTCCGGAGTACGGACGTGGACATCCCAGCAGGTAGCCGTGCTTGTTCTCCCGGTTGGATCCATAGTGTCGGCATGCATACTGTTTTGCTTCTCATATATTTATTCCATTTATTTCTTCCGCTGCATTGGATTTCTTTATTGAGATGTGTATTGATTTCGGATTACATTATCGGCGGGTTGCCGGGTTTACGTTTTGATGATGTTTCGGCAGGATGTCGGGTTGATTTGTGGCTTGTTAAGCCGGATTATTATGTTTATCTTGACATCTCGTTTTGTTGAGGATTTTGGATATTGTTTTTGATATTGATTTTCGTGTCCCGGGTTTCAGGGGTATTTTGGTAATTTCCTTGAGTTTGGTATTTTATTGTTAAATTGGGACACGGGTGTTTCAGCTTGGTAGCGGAGCAGGCTTTAGATCCTTGGTTTTGAAAAGTGTCTTAAACTTTGTTTTCAAAGTATTTTCTGTGTTTAAGCCTGTTTCCAGATTTTTGACTTAAAAGTGTTTTTGACTCATTTGCATTCATATAGGCGTCGATATGGATCACGAGGGACAGCACAATGCTGAGGATGACGCCGCTACTCATGTCTCCGACAATGTGTCAGTGATGCAGATTCCCGATGGTCAGGGGAACAATAATGCACCAGAGAATAATGTTGCAGGTGGTGGTGGACAGAATGTTGTACCACCAGTTGTGAACCCAGCGTTCCAGCAGTATCAGGCTTTTCTGCAGTGGCAGCAGTTCCAGCAGTTTCAGCAGCAGCAGCAGGGTGGTCAGCCTGCTGCAGCAGGTGGTTTGGAGAGTGGATACAAACATATGGATAAGTCTGTTGTGAAGGAATTCAGAGGTGAAGGGGGTAATATTAAGGAGTTTGATGATTGGTTTCGCCAGGTGGAGAATGTTCTGGAGAAGTTCACCTGTGCACCTGAGCAGAGGGCTCGATTAGCTGCACACAAGTTCACTGGGTATGCTTTGTCATGGTGGCAGGATCTTGTGGCTAACTTACCTAAGCCTGTGGAGATGCCTTGGNTAGGCGACTCACATAATCGCCAACGTTGTTTTTCAGACTTTAGATAGCGTGCAGTCACTTTCTTCTTTTCCGGAGTACGGACGTGGACATCCCAGCAGGTAGCCGTGCTTGTTCTCCCGGTTGGATCCATAGTGTCGGCATGCATACTGTTTTGCTTCTCATATATTTATTCCATTTATTTCTTCCGCTGCATTGGATTCCTTTATTGAGATGTGTATTGATTTCGGATTACATTATCGGCGGGTTGCCGGGTTTACGTTTTGATGATGTTTCGGCAGGATGCCGGGTTGATTTGTGGCTTGTTAAGCCGGATTATTATGTTTATCTTGACATCTCGTTTTATTGAGGATTTTGGATATTGTTTTTGATATTGATTTTCGTGTCCCGGGTTTCAGGGGTATTTTGGTAATTTCCTTGAGTTTGGTATTTTATTGTTAAATTGGGACACGGGTGTTTCAATTATAAATATCATTATTATTAGTATTATTATTATTAAATTTGTTAATGTATTTTATTTTTCTTGTTTTATATTTTGAAAGCAAAATATTCATAAGAAAATCTTTAAAGAAGACTGGGCGGGTCGGGTTTGGTCGTGGTACGGAGCAGTTTCGGTTCGGTATGGGAAGAATTTGGGACTTTAAGTGTAGTGGCCCCACTATGCCACCAGTATCCGACGTGGCATGAAAAGGTGACGTTTTCTCACTTAAGACGGCGTCGTTTTGCTACAGTAACACGCCCAAATACCTGGGCAGCCTCCACGTCAGTAGGTGCCTGACCAGGGGTCTACGTTTGGCCTGCCCATGCAATCTCGGGATATATGCCCGGCCAAAAAAAATGTCGGGGTACCAAATTGGCCAAACCACTAAACATGGGGGCCCAAAAAACCCAAAAACCCTAGTAAAATTAATTAAAGATGGTGTAGGTGAGGTCGAAATCAAATAATAAAAAGAAATAAAATTGCAAACTTAATCTAAAGTGGGGTTCTACCAATATCTAAAGCAATCTAGAAAATCAGGATTCACACAAATACTTTCTAGGTTTATTATTCATGGATGTCGATTTCTATCTTTGATGTGTGATTGTGGGCAATTGTTTCTAATGTCTTAATTCTCAGCTCTCGCATGTTGAATAAATATTCAGCAAAGATTACTACCTAGCTCTCGCATAGCCTAGCATCCATACTAAACTCATTAAGCACAAAACAATCAATCAAGCCCTAAGAAACTATCAGCTCTCGCAAATTTTAGCATCAATCAATCTATGTTCTTCTAGGTATCATCATATAAATCACGTAGCTCTCGCATCTTGCAATCAATAAGAATCAATCCAAAGTAGAAAATAAATTCGGCACACATAGGTTGAACAATCAACACAATCAATTAAATAAAAACATCAATCCATAGATAATAAAACCATAGAAGTAATTGGCTACATCCCTAATCCTAGATTAGAGAACTAGTTCCTCATAATAAAATAGCAATCAATCAATATCTCACAAGAATTCATCAAGTAAACAATTTAACAGAACGAAAAACGAGAAGAAGGGAGAGTAGAGAAGTCGGGTAACCGATTTGTGTTGGTGATGATGGTATCGACTTGTGCTCCTCTTGGTGTCGATTTCTGCTGCAATTGAACTGGTGATTTTGTGACTTTAAACCTTCAAATCTTGCTGGAAAAACATTGAATTTTTGTGGGGAATAACCTTTGAAATTGGATGAGAAATTCGGCACCACCTAGAGGATCCAAAAGAGTAAAAAACCCTAACCCTACTAGTGTGTGTGACCTAATAACTAACCAATTCGGTAGAGCTTCGCCCTCTGACTTCTACCTGCTGCATATGTCGACCTAGGGGGTCCTTTGATACTGAATTTAAGCTCTGAAAGTCGGTGGGGCTCTCCTACTTTGAATGGAAATTGAATTCTTGACTTGCACTCCAAGTTGGACTTTTGCTAGTTTTCTGACCCGAATATTCCACACCACTTTACTCCAAGAAGACGTTCGAACTGGGCGTTGGGATCTTCTACAAAGTTCTAGATAATTCTCTCCCCTTTCTTTTCATAAAAAGAGGTCTTCAATTCGACTTCTTTAGCTCAAGATATTGCCGAAAGACTGGGCCTGGGTTGGCACAGAAAAATCTGCATCCTGGGCTGGATTAAAATGATTACTGCTCCTTGTAGACTCGTCCAACAATTATGAAATTTAATCCGTAGGAAGATCTGGAAGTCTATTTTTGACTCCATTTAGTCTCACTTAATTTCGATGCCTCAAACTCCCAAAATCTTCAAAATAGTCGGCTATGCTCACTGCAGAAAGTTTCCTAAATTTGGCCTGGTTTCCAAACTTGGCTAAAAAGCTTCCATTCTTCAATAAAAACGATAAATTCCTGATAAAAATACTTAATCAGCAAAATTGAAGTACTAATTGACACAATGCATGAAAACACACAGTATTATAAAGATTATAAACATAATTGATCAAGAATACATAGAAAAAGTCATTCAAAACCATCATAAAAACACTAACATTTAGATGTTATCAAGATGACTTCTGGGCTCCGGCGGTCATATCTCCCAGTTTCAGAAAGTTTCTATTGTTTTCCTCTTTTCTTCATCCCAGCTCTTAACCATTGGATCTAGGGATTCAATTTCGACCTTAGGATCAATAAAACGACCCTTGAGACTCTGAACGTTATAAATAGGACTCCCCATACCCCCCCTCAAAGATACACAATTTCTCTCTTCCCTCTCTATACATACATAAGCATTGGTGCTTGAAAAAATTCTCTCTTTCTAAGCTTAGGAACCCTAATAAGGACTGAGATTCTGGAGAAATATCGTGGAGAGGAGTAGCAACAAGGTAGAAGTGAGAGGAGAGTAAGAGAAGGATAGGAAGGAGGCGGATCATGGCAAATTGTTGGAGAAAAGAGGTGATTCCAAAAAAAAGAGGTGATTCCAGAGAGGAGAATTCCTTTCCCGATAGCCTCGGTTTTTTTGCAATTTCTCGAGCTGTAGATGTCGAATTGTCGCATGCTTTGTGTCTGTGGAAAGATAAGAGAAAGGTCTACTACTTTCCTGTTGATGATTGATGCGGATTCGGCCTCCTTCTGCATCAGATTCCTGCTTGAAGTCAGGCCAAGGTTCTGTTGAGAAGTGATAACCCCATAGGAGCTAGAGGAGGGCTTCCAGAGATAACTCAGACCAACTTTATTGCTATTTGGTTACTGTGAGGTGTTGTTATGATGATGATGATGATGCTCTGATTGATATGTGATGCATATAATAACTACGTGAGCTTTGAACCCATGAATAGGGGGCACGTAGGCAGTTTTCTAGTGGTTGAAATGCAAGCATAATTTTATTTTACTTTTCTATTTTGATCTTTAAAGCAGCATTTTTTAAAAAAAAAAATTAATTGTTTGTTTCCTTATTTGCACACACCCACAAGGCATGTGGTAAGTAATTATTGCACATAATTTTCCCCAACATGGATGGTGCATAATACCTTTCCATCCATGACAAATGCCTGGGTCCACATCTTTAGTTCGCTGATTCGGTTGCCTTAAGGAGTCATTGGTTACCTAAGAAAGATTTTTTCTTGAATTTTGCCCTGCAAGAAAATTCTGGTGGCGACTTCAAAGATGTTGGATGACGATCAAGAAGAAGGTGGTGAGGAGGCCCAATGAATTTTGGATCTGGTACTCACAGGGCCCCGTTTGGAAGAAACACATTTTTTTGCCTGAGGCCAATGACCATGCATTTTGAGATTTGAAGAATTACAAGAGTGTCATAGCCTAAGGCTATAAATAGGGGGTTCTCCTTTTCATTTTTCATCACCCCAAGAGCCACGCTCTCTAGTGCTCGTCTTTGCACTTCTCTATCTCCCCCTAAGTTGAAAAAAAGGGTTTAGTATCCGCACTATTATACCTCTCTTGTCCCCCTCTAAGATCGGAATTTGGGCGCAAAGTTGGAAAACATTTTTTATCATTGAAAAATCAGATACATTTATCATCAATGAAAGACACTTAAAATCAACATTGAGAAAATTACTTCTTAGGCTTATAAAGTATTTTAATCAACAAAGTTTAATTATTTTCGCATTGAACATAGAAGTTAGCTTAGTGCCTGTCCTGGTAGACGAACCCATTTCATCCTCAAAGACCCCCTAACATGCAACACTAACAAGAAAGCAAACAAACATGCAAACAAGCAAGCAAACAAACACAATATAACAACTTAATGAGACAATGAAAAAATGTAAGAATGATAAATCTAGTAACCTAGATAAAGAATGTAACACCAACAGTCAACAAAGGTTCATAAAAGTAAATAGGTTTCCGTACGGTACCGCTGGCCAAAACTGCAATTATTTTAGCATTATAAAAGGGAAAAATGGGGCAGTAATGAATAAACCAAAGATTAATCCAGCATTACGACGGTCTAGTACTAACGAGAATATCAGAGGTTAATTCGGCATTATGATGGCCTAGTACCGACGAGAACACCAGAGGTTAATCCGACATTAAGAAGGCCAAGCATCGACAATTTGCTAAAATAATTTCAGCATCGTAACGTTACGATGGAAACCCGAAAACGAATTTTAGACGGGAGGGGAGATAGGAGCTCTAACCCGCAAAAAGATATATAGGAAAATGATGACTACGCTCTCAAATTCTGATCTTAGGAGAGGACATAAGTGGTAGAGGATGGCGAAAATTGAAATATGAGCCCCCACATACGTCACAAAAATTTTTATTGGACTTTTTATTGACTCTATATTGGACAAAATGCAACCAGATGCGACTAAATGCAAGAACATGTTATAACAACAGACGGGAAAAATTTTGGTACTAACAGTAGGTGGTTCCAACCTATCCTATGTCGGTCGTCAAGATCCCGAGAGTCCTTGTGTGAGGGCTTGAACTCGATGATGACCAAGTTCTAGTGGGGAGATAATTCAGAAAAAAGGAATATTCGTTGGCAGAAATGGGAGACCTTGTGCTCCTATAAAGCGGCTAAGATTCTAGGTTTTAGGAATTTATAAACTTTTAACGATGCTCTATTGGCCAAGCAGGGTTGGAGACTGCTGACAAACCCGTCGTCTCTTTGGAGTAAGGTTCTCAAAGCGAGGCATGTCCACAGATCTGATTTCTTGGATATAGAACTAGTGGATCGGCCTTCTTATACTTGGCGAAGCTTACTGGGAAGGAAGAGCTACTTTGTTAAAAGGGCTTACAAGAGGCTTGATAATGGGTCGTCTGTTTGTATCAAGGTTGACCCTTGGATTCCACGTAAATGGAGTTTTAGGCCTATCATAGTGGGTTTGGAGTTTGCACCTCTTCCAGCAGTCGACTCCCTCACTTTCCATAGCCCAGTTCGCTGGAACGTATTTGTCCCCGTTTAAGCTCAACTAGCCAGGCATCTTGTGCACCCACAACATTTTTTGTTAAGTGTAGTTGGTGCAAGATGTGAAATCAAAATTGGGCAGTACTTACTATTGACTATTTTAGAACCGACTCTTATTTTTCTTTCGAGGCGAAATTTTTATCATCTTGGCATACTTGAGGATGTGACATAGGCATTGTTTGTTGAGCATAATTTCAGTTTATCTTACCTATATCAGTATTTCCACTTGACAACCCCGTTTGAGCGTAGGTTGATGGTCGAATTTTCTTTGATATTATCTACATCATCACACCTTAGCTTTCTGAGCCATGCATAGTGCTTTTAAAGCACATTGTTCTTTGAATGTTAGTCCGACCTGTCTGCTTGCTTTCCTAGTACTAATTTTTAGGGTGGTAGTGTTGAGGCAGCGTCACTGCCAGGTGAAAAAGAAGGAGGTAGCCAAGATTTTGGAATGGAGCTTGGTTATAACATGGAGATTATTAATGTACTGTAGTGAGATCAAGGGATCCAATTTGGGAGAATTTGAGGTGCATGAAATTACATACATTTTACAGAACACACTGTCATCTTTTGGCCTTACATTCATCATTTTTTCAAGCATTTAGATGTTAAATCATTTCTTTTCATGCCAAATCCATCTTTCCTTACCCTTGGTTGCTTTCAGTTGTAATTTGGAGCTTATTTGGCGATTTTTGGGTCAGCAGCGTCGCTACTGTAGGAATGGTCCAGATAGCTGATAGCTGCGCTGTTGACAAGAAAATTTCGATCCAGGAATTTATTTTCAACGATTTGTACCTACAATCTAGGAGTATTCAAAGGATGCACTTGGACACTCCTCCTAAGAAAAGAAGACTTTATTGCCACTTTTACAAAGATTACTTATTGTCCAAGACTTAGAGTTTTAATTGAAGACTTGGTCATATAAATATAGAAGAGAAAAAACCCTAAGACACACATCGGCTACAGCATTGAAGTTGGCAACAAGTTTTTGAAGGCTAGGAGAAAAGTGATTGTTTTTAGGTTACTTTTGTTAGCATGTTGACAAGACCTTCTTTTATGTTTTTATCTTTCTCCATGAACTAATTCTTCCATCTAGGTTCAAGGGATGTAGCTACAGTTTGATGTTTAATTTATAATTAGACTAATGCCACGTTTGATCCTTGTGTTGAGATTCGATCGTTTTTCATCCCTTTGTTGGCTCCGTTTTACATGTTTTGGTCTGAGGCCCCGGAATCTGGCAGCTGGTGCTGACTGTAAGTTTCCCTAGAGCTATTATGACACTCATAACAAGCACAATATGCAGCGGAAACAAGGAAACTAAACCAAGAACCAAGTGAAGCATGCATAAACCGTATAACAATTTTTACATACCTGGAAGGTTAGGATCTTTCACCTAACTTGTGTAACCGAATCAGCTAGAGCCAGACAAAAGCCTCGCCCCTCTACGGTATCCACACGAACCGTGACCGGCTTGGAATCGTCACACGAGTCAAGCCTCGAGCTCCCCCGGACTGATGTGCTAGCAAGAGTAAACCGGGAGCAACAACTTTGTGGGGTTTGTGTGTATGGTTATCTTCTTTCTTTCACAAAGAATGAAGAAGAGGTGTGTGTGGTGTTTTCTCTGAATTTTGCAGAAGCAAAATGTGAGAGTGGGGAGGGAATGATCTGATCATTACACACTAAACCCACTCAATAAAAGGCTTGGCCTAATGGCAAACATGGTGGACCAAAAGTAGCATTATGATAATGCATCCACATTATCATGTTACCAACTAAAAGCCAAAACACACCAACACATCACAGCACTTAAAGGGGCTCAATTATGCTGACATTCAGCAAACCAACCACCCAAAAACGACCTTGGTTCAACCATGGTCCAACCACACCCGGTCCAACCATGGTCCAACCACGGTTCAACCACCTGCTCGAATCAACGGTTCTATGTGTGTGACCCTGTAGGCACTTGTAACGTCCGACAATAATTGTAAAAACTCATTTTACAATTATAAGCACAGAGCGGCGTCTAGCAACACATCATTACTACCCGAACGACAAGATCAGTACTGATTCTCTATGCCTCGGAACATGTCATCGTCCTTTCGTCCCATTATCAAGATCAAACACGAGACATGGAATATGTCAATCTCGTATGTGTTTAATCTCGGTTTCTTAATCCTCAAGTTAACTGTATAAAACGGATACCCGTGATATCACCATATCACCTAATCCGAGCTTGGCCATGCATTTAACAGTTCAACTCTATCAAGGAACCATCCGATAATATATCCGTTATATGGGTCGGACGAATCCCCTCTTGATCAATCAAAACCTGTTAGAAGCTATGTCTTCATGGTTCATTCATTACAAGGTTTTGATAAATGACAAACCAAGATCATAACCAAGATGAAGCAAAAAGAAATCAAGCAAACAAGTACTCAACCAAAGTGATCAAGAATTCAAGTGAAGATATGATCAAGAGTTGAAGTGCAAAGAAGAGCAAGAGAAGTTAGGACCCATTTGTACAAGGTAAAACACTCA
>JAKUCV010005355.1:3881-20221 GCA_028386065.3 Turnera subulata
TTACAGTTCAACTCTATCAAGAAACCATCCGATAATATACCCGTTATATGGGTTGGACGAATCCCCTCTGGATCATACAAAACCCACTACACACTTATCATATACCCAATGATTACCCTTAAGTCCACCCAGTTACGGATGACTAGGAATAATATCAAAGTATATGACTCACATGTTGGGAACCTTGACGATCTCAGGTCTAAGGACAATACATATAAGAATCGCTATCGACAAACATATAACGCTCCATGTAGCATTCTTATGTGGGTCGGTCCAGTCCACAAGTTCTCCAACTTGTACCCGTATGTAGAATTCATATCACATTAAATTCTCAACATACGCTAGTCTTAATTTATTATTATAACCCATCCATAAAAATAATCGACTAGGGACATTTAAGAATATATCAAATATATACTCTAGGGTTATAAATATGTGCAAGCGATTATCTCATAATCATATTTATAGGAATAACCTTAATGTATATACACGACTATATACGATCATCTATTGATTGGCTTTTGGGCATATTACTAACAAGCTTCGCCCTCTGACTTCTGCCTCCAGAATATGACGACCTAGGGGGTCCTTTTATATTGTCTTTATCCGCTGGAAGTCGGTGGGACACTCCTACTTTGAATGGAAATTGAATTCTTGACTTGCACTCCAATTTGGACTTTTGCTTATTTTCTGACCCGAAATTTGCATGCCACTTAACTCCTAGAAGACGTCTGAGCTGGGTGTTGGGCTCTTCTGCAAAGTACTAGATAATTCTCTCAGTGTTATTTCCACAAAAGAACTTTTCAATTAGACTACTGTAGCTCAAGATATTGCCAAAACACTGGGCCTGGGTCGGCATAGAAAACACACAATAGTATAAAGAATATACACATAATCGATCAAGAACACATAGTAAAAGACATTCAAAACCATCATAAAAACACTAACATTTGGATGAACCTTACTTAGGTTTTTGCGGGAATGATTCTTATTGAAAACACTCACTATACTTAGGTTGTTGCGGGATCAACCTTAACCTTCACAAACACAAGCTTTTCTAGGCTAAGCTCGAACCTTTACAAGATTTTCATAGGCTAAGCTCTAACTTACACAAGCTTTTCACAGGCTATACTGGAACCTACCCTCAAATCTAATACTAGACTTGAGTACCCAACAAAACTAAACCAAGCCTTGCTTATAAATTGACCTTTGAAACAGATTCGCCCTGTAACCAGGAAAATTAGATCAAATACCAACTCTTTTTTTAAGCTCAAGTATACACTCAGAATATGCGCACTGGCTGGGATAGTCTTCAAGAGGTGTAATCGTCCCTCTTTATAGAATCTCAGTGTTGGGGATAAGGTCCTGCAACGGCTCCTTGTACTCCAGTTGATTTCAGTTCATTAAAGCTTCAGTTTGGTGCCGTTATCCATGCCAATTCCTTGGTAGCAAAGAATTACCAAATTCGGAAAGTTTGGATGTAACGCCCAGAATTTTCGATAATTTTATTTATGCAAATTTTAAAAATATTTTCCAATTTTATCCTCTCAGAAATTTACATAAGAATTTTTGGATTCAAGGATTTATTTATTATTTCTCTAGGAATTTAAATTTGTACCAATGCCATTTTTTTTATTTTATTTTAGGTATTGGTCTCTAAATCAAATCTTGGTTTAAAGAAATTAAATTAAATGGGAGTTGTAAAGTATGGAACACGAGTTGTGTTGTATTATGAACCAATACGACGTAGTATTGGGTTTATAACACAGTAGGCTACAAGCGTGTTTACTAGGTGGGGGTAGAGTAGCCAAACAATGCATTTTGTTCCCTGGTCATGACATAGGGTTTTGTTTGTTTTTTTTAATCTTTCTTTTTTCTTTCTTTCTTGCTCTCATTTTCTTCTCCATTTCCTCACACGCAGCCACACTCATTCCTTGGCTCTCAAAATTTTGCCTTCATCTCTCTCTCTCTCCATTCTCTTCTTCTCCAGCCACAAAAATAAAACGGCCGCCATTTAATTCTTTCCCCTTCTCTCGATTGTTGCTTCGTGTCTTGCTAGTTGTGTGATGGTTGTTGGGTAGAACTACTGGTGGCGTGTGGGTCTGCTTCGGGGAAGGTATGTTTTCTTAGGCTCGGTTTGGTGACTCAATCGGTGGCGGCTATGAATGGAGATTTATGGTGGAATCCAAGTTGAACCGGCAAGGCAGAGGATAGTGGTTCTGGATGAGCTTTAAACGGGTAAGAGGTCATCTCCTTTGCCTGTTTTGATAAGTTCTGTACGTAATTGGCTTATTGTTGCCCACCGAATCTATTAGTTGTGGAATAGGAATTCTGGGTTGATTTTAGTAAACGATACGTTGGCTAGAATTTGAGCAATAATTGGAGTGATACCTATGCAGACAATAGCGTTATCTTTAATGTGGAATCTTGGACATGGGCTGCTTGGATGGCTAACATGAACCTGTTAACAAAAGGGGGGGGGCTATGTTAAAATGGATAAACTATTAGAAAAGTTTTATGGTATATATATATATATATATATATATATATATATATATATATATATATATATATTTAAAATGGGGATCCTTAAGGGTTGTGATATAACTAACGTTTACTTTAAGGTCTAGCACATGACGAACTAATGGGTTCCTGGGTTCAATTAATACATGGAAAGTTTGATTGTTGCCAACACTGAGGTTGTCCCTAGCGTACCTGGATTTTGTCTTGTCATGCACTGATATTATAATGTTGAAAACAATACTAGTGCACTTTGAAATGGAGTTTGACTTCGTTTGCACCAACTGGATCGTTTTGATGATAGTAAAAAAATAGATTCATCTATATATACACCAGAATTTTTATGAATTTAATTGATAGTTCGCTGTTGTAATTTGATAGTAAGAGGCTTGATGTTTGCCGTTGTGGAACCTCAAATCTTTTAAATCGACAGATTGGATTCTAAAGCAATTATTTTTGGGTCTTCTTATATAAGTTATTAAAGGGCTTTCACATTAATACAACTTTCGGTCTTGAGGTAATGAAGTATCTTTATACCAAATATAGAGTAATGCGCACAGGATGCCATATATATGTATATATATAAATGACTATTATCACATAGGCCGTATGGTAACTTTATTTATTTTTTTTGGGTTCGATTTCTAGGTTATGGCTTGTACACTTGATTCTTCATTAAACTTGGCTATATTGATTTCTAAAATGGTTTTCATACGTCAGCGAATTTCATAAACTTAATTGGGCCTAGATTCTAATCCTTTTGTTTATGTAATGTGTTGTGTTAGGGGTTGTACCCAATGAACATAAAGCAGTTGAACACATAACATGTATGAGCTTGTCATTCTTGTTGCAAGGGAATTTGGTACAAATATAGGATCAAATGTTGGCAAGGCGAGACACGGCTTTTGATTCAAGGCGGTCTTAATAGTCCAGGTGAGGACATATAAACCTTTGTATGCGTACTGCCTACAATGCTCGGTTAATAAACTTGGTACAAGAAGTGGTAATACTTGGTTGGTATTGAGCGCTACATGCATGTATGCCTGCTGTATTGATGTTCTTGTTTGCATTTACATCTTAATGATGATATCTTGATGCGGTATGTCTGATTATGTGAATCGTGTGCTTATGTGACATGATATGCCAGTTGAGCATGAGATGTTTTTTTATGATTAAATATTATGAGATATGATTCTGTGGTTTGTGTGGTGTTTTGTGGGCCGAAGGCCCGGACTTGAGAACAAATGTTAAAATCCACACAACCCTGGATAAAACGAACGTATGGCACGCATAACTCATTAAGGATAACTAAGAATAGTGTACAATAAAAAAATATTCTACTGTGGGGCTGTTGACCGGTTGGTTCGAGCGGGAAGTGATACCCCTCGGGATTGCATGCGGGATAGCATGGTATATGCAGTTTAGCATATGGGTCAGTGATGACCGGTTCTACCTCCCTCTTTCTATCTCCCCCTTTCTACCTCCATCTTTCTCTCAGTCTGTCTCTCTCTCTCTCTATGATGATATTTGGGCTTGGGCCCTGATTGTATTTGGGCTTATGCCCCTGGTTGTCTGATCAGACGGGACCGAGCTCGACGCACACAGTAGAGGGATCCATTAAAATATTAAATCTTAATAATAATAAAATACTACGATAATAAGATGTCTGATAATGACTTTGTGTTGTGCAATGTGACTTGTTTGTACACTATGATTGCTACTGCCTGATGCCAGTATTTATGGTTGATTTGTATTAGTATACTTTGGTTTATATATTTGCGGTGAGACAGTGGTTGGTCTCACCCCCTCACAGTCTTTTACAGGTTAACTGCTCATTGAGCTATGGTGCATATCAGCAGGTGGCGGTGTTATCCTCTCCTCGGGTCGGATCCATAGGGTTCATTGTATGCATGTTGCCATGTATTTTTTTTGCCTTCCGCTGCGTACTTGATTCCATTGTATTATTTATTAATTGATTAAATGTTGATCATGTTGTTGATGATTTTCGTGTCCCGGGAATGATAAGGGCAATTTAGTCATTTTATATTTAAATTCTATTTTATACTGGTAAATTGGGACACGGGCGTTACATTGGACCTCCTTCTGGAGTTAAGTGGAAGTTAGGTGGGAACATCTTCTGCACTTCCACAAAGTCTTCCCTCTTGTTCTCCAATTCAAACGGCTGGAAGTGAGATTTACTTGCTTGCAGGACCACACGCAACTTGCAGAAAAGGTGGTGTTGACAGCTTCAGATATGGTATCGGTGAAAACCATATGTCGTGTATTCAAGATATGGTGTCGATAGAAACCATATGTCGTGTGTCCAAGATATGGTATCGGCAAAAACTATAATTTTCCTGCAAGTAAAAATCAACACAAGCAAAGCTAGCAATATACATGTAATTTGTTAATCATCAAAACCAGATAATCATCATAGTTAATCATAGTTGAGCATTAGAGGATGATTAACCCTAATTTTTGGTCAACAATCTTTCCCTTTTTGATGATGACAAATTTGTGTTTATTTTTCATGTAACAAGGGTTTCAAAAGATATTCGCATGATTTTCAATGCTCCCCCTGTTTTGTTGCTCCCCTTTTTGAAAACAATTTTGTAATTCAACAAGGGTAAGTTTGGAAAAAAAACTTATGAACCATTCCCTGTAAATACATATATTGGCATTCGACATAAAACTACCCCTTCATTTTTGTCTTTCTGCACAAAAATTAGTTGAATGCATAATAATAGAAACGAAGTCGAGCAGCATCCATCATAACATTTGGTTTTTTGGCAGAAACCAAATCATAAGCATACGTGTGGTTTTTGATAAAACCAGATTTCTAACTTCACACTTCCTACATAAAATATTTATGGTTTTAACAACAACCATATCTCATCAGTAGCATCAACTAATGCTTTTCATCAGTGCCGCACAATCAAACACATTTCTCCAAAAGTTTACAAAACGTGGTTTCTCACAAAAACTATAACCACTGTTCCTGCACAAGACAATCAACACACAACCAATTTTTTCCCGTTTTGGCATCAATATAAAGGGAAGATATAGCATAGGAATAGAGCAAAGATCATGCAAATAAAGTCATTCAAAGAGCAATATCCAAACATTCAACCAAAATATCCCAAAAGATAGAGAAATATTCAGAAACAACAAAGATAAGGACCAGTTAAAAAATAGAACCAGTAAGTAGGACTAATTAGAGAAACTAGGATGCAATGCATAAATTCTAAGAAGCATCAGGTCTAAAAAGGCTTCAGTCATCATAAGAGGATACTTGTGAAGGGAGTCGAGAAAGAATGTTCTCCATCTACTCCATGATGTCGAGCTTAAAATCAATTATCTCAGCACGAATTTCAGCAAGATCAGTTTCCAAGAGACCTACACGAGTAGAGGTTATCTAGCTGAGTCTCCAAAGCATTAGCACCAACCCTTATTATCTCATATCTTCCCTTGTCATTCAGCTTGATGCACATTGTAACATCCCGGTTTGTTGACTGTCACTACAGACCAACACGGGACCTTTCCAACAAGCTTTGTCCTCACTCGTACCCGTATAATTATGAAATCGCCCCAACTGTGCAGTCCCATCCCTACATAGTCTCAGGATCTCTCCTATTCCAGTGTGGAATCGGTTCATTCCTGTGCCCCTCCGTCTAGAAGCCTGCCAGAAGCTGCTCCTTGTCCATGCTTATCCCGGCACCGGCGTACACTTCCCGCCCTCACAGACCCCGGGTGTCACAGGCCCACCAGCTTCCGCTAGGTTTGTCCCCGAACCCTGCACCGTACTAGAGGAGTTCTTGAGCTCCGCTACCAACTGTAACGTCCCGGTTTGTTGACTGTCACTACAGACCAACACGGGACCTTTCCAACATGCTTTGTCCTCACTCGCACGTTTCCGGGGAAAACTTCCCAGGAGGTCACCCATCCTAGAATTTCTCCAAGTCAAGCACGTTTAACTTTAGAGTTCTTCTGGAATGAGCGCCGAAAAGGTAGGTGCACCTTGTTGATATAGTTAGTACCCATCAAAATATTTAAGCTATTCTCGATTGTGCAGTCCCATACTTGTGCAACCTCGAAATCACTTCATTTGAGCTATTCTTAACTATACAGTCCCATACCCGTGTAATTATGAAATTGCCCCAACTGTGCAGTCCCATCCCTACATAGTCTCAGGATCTCTCCTATTCTGGTGCGGAATCGGTTCATTTTTGTGCCCCTCCGTCTAGAAGCCTTCCAGAAGCCGCTCCTTGTCCATGCTTATCCCGACATCGGCGTACACTTCCCGCCCTCATAGACCCCGGGTGTCACACACATTGTGGACATGGTCATCCGATTAATAGGTAGAAGAGGCATCCGTTTGGGTGATTTTGAAGGTTTTACACCAAACTTTCTTGCAATCAACGTGATTTGCAAACCATGACTTCGTGGTTGATACAGGGAAATGTGATGCAGTATTTGATATGCCCAGCAAATAGGACTTTTGTGTATTAGGCAAGCAATTAACCACAAATCAGAATTCTTGATGTCTTCCAAGTCCCATGGTCGTGGCAGAATGACCCTGGTGATCATATACAGCAAGGCCCGAGCCAAAGGTGTTGATTGCTGATAAGTGCCTTTTGTGGAGAATCCATAAACAGCACCAACCTGCTGACTGTAGGATGGAGCTCCTTCAATGATTACTCGCACATCAGAGCTCATATCGTAGTGCTTAATGGAGCCCTTCTTCAGCTTAGTATCTCTTGGATAAGATCTGCAGTGACTTTGATCTTTTTGCCCCAAATATTGCTCTCAATGAATAGAACTTCATCACCAACAGTCTTTATCTTCATGTTCTTGTAGAACTCAATAACAAGTTCCTCTTCTACTGGTTCCTTCAAAGATGCCAGAAAGTCAAGCTTGTAATGCTTCAGAATGGGAGTAACTCCAAGAGTTTCAAAATTCTCTAAGGTGACAGTGTACATTGAAGTGATAGTCTCGAATTTCTTTGACCCCTTCTTCATCAACGATCCATCCTCTTTAGCTTGTCCGCTAGCTTTTGCTTTCTTATTTGATGGTTCAGAAATCTCTTCTTCTTCCTTTTCTACAGGGTCTTTTTCTTCAGCACCAGCTGCAAAATTTTTTTGAAGATAAGGTTTTTCAGCTACCGGATCCCCGTCTGTAGATTTCAAGCATGCATTTTCCTCAGAGTCACTGTCCTCAGGTTTTTTCCTCTTCACAGGGGCCGAGATTACACCGGTCATGTGAGTAGTTAGGGACTCTTCAGAGTGCTTCATCAACTCCTTCGCATTGTCCGATGCAAACATATCACTAGTGAATGCAGCTTCCTTCTCCACTTCATCTAGTTTTTGAACAACTAGATCTTCACCCATCTTGACAGTTTTGTTTTTGGTGTTCTCTATCCTTTCCTGAGATTTGGCTATGCCAGTAACCATACTTTCTTTATCCATCTTCAGTTTACGAGCCAATGCTCTAAGAAACCTCTTGGCTTCATTAGAGTCAAACTTTCCAGATTTTCGATAGATTATATGCATAATAGAATCAATCTCTCTCATAGTGGGCTTTCTTGGTAGAATCCTAGTGTAATTGGATGTTTCAGCAAGCATCTCAGCTTCTGCTCCATACAAAATGTTGATCCACTTGTCTCCGAAGAATCTGTCAGACGAAGTTTCTGCTTCAATTTTCTTTGAAACTTCTGGATCAAATTTAACTTTGTGAGCCCATCTCTACAGAGTAGTCAGTTCTGGCATGATAGCAGGTTCTCTCTGAGTGGAATTATGCTATTCTTCGGCCAAAGCCCAGAGTCTTTGCATTTTCTCCTCGAACAGTTTCTGCTAGATAGCCAGCTTCTTCTCACTTTCTGCTAAATCGGCATCCATAACATGACCTGATGGACCTTCTTCCCCTGCTGGTTTCAAAATGTCAAGGAAGTATTCACGAGTAGCTCTTTCACTAACTTCTCCAAACCTCTTCCTAATACAAGATGAAACTGAATTGATTTCTTCAGAGTTTGGTATCTCAGAGAGCATTTTACACACTCCCCGTAGATTTCTAACAACCCATTCCTCAGCATCATACTACAGCCTATATCTATCATATTTTGAAACATAGATTTGCTCTGTTGTTATCTTAGTAGAAGATGAAGATTTAGGAGTACTTCCCGGAGCAATTACTTTCATCGAGCTTGCCTTCTGAATCTCTTTCTCTTTTGTAGTGGATGATGATGAATCCGTACTCCCTTGCTTCTTCTTCTCCACGGATGCATTCATAGAGGTTTGCGATTGAGTTTTGGTGGATGTTCCAGACTTCTGCTTTGGCGGAGGTTTCTTTGAAGAGTCGGCCTTCTTAGTAGGAATTCCCTTTCCAGAGTTTTTTTTCATATTTGCAATACATAGACTTTTAGTGTTTAGGATTTTTGAGTTTGAGAGATTTTGGAGGTAGAGAAAATGTCGGGTTTGTATGTGAGAGAGATAATGTAGGAGAGAGAATGTTGCTCACGGAATATAGGGAGCGGTTTACTTGCATTAACTTTTCCACTACTCTTTGTTTTTCTCTGACCAGTATGGGAAACACAAAAAGGTAACTGCCTTTTTCAGAATTCAACAGCATTGTCTTTCGCCTTTTCTTCTGACGTCTGGATAATAATCGTTGTCCATAAGAGATATGGTTTTTCCAAAAACCATAACACTCGACAACAGCTTGTAGATGGTGTTATATGAAACCAGAACTTTCCCAAACTTCCTTTCAGTACCTCTAATGATTCGAACACCTTTTGAACGTGTCCTCATTTTCTTAAATGCATAGTGCTAGCGTGCAAGTGAGGTGAATGCAATGACCTAATATGATGCATGAAACATATATGCATAGATATGGTTTTTGCAGAAACCAGATTAACTCACAGATTTTTATGGTAGATTGCACATTCCAAGCTCAAGTCTGATTTTTGTAAATTACTCCTCTGTGAGTAGCTTTGTGAAAATATCAGCAAGTTGATTTTCAGTCTTGACAAACACAATGGCCACTTCTTTCTTCAACACATGTTCTCGGATAAAATGATGTCGAACTTCAATATGCTTTGTTCGAGAGTGTTGCACATAATTCTTGGTCAAATTGATTGCACTGGAACTATCACAATAGAAAGGCACATAGTTAAAAGTTTGTCCATAATCAGACAAAGTTTGCTTCATCCATAAAACTTGAGCACAAGATGCCCTTGCCGCCACATATTCAGCTTCTGTGGTAGATGTAGCAACCGAATTTTGCTTCTTGCCTGACCAAGACACAAGGGATTGTCCAAGCAACTGACATGTTCCACTTGTGCTTTTCCTGTCTAAGGTACATCCTGCAAAGTCTGCATCTGAGTAGCTTGTGAGAGTAAAAGCATCAACTCTGGGATACCATAATCCTAAAGATGGTGTACCTTTTAAGTACTTAAAAATATGCTTTATGGCTCTAAGATGAGATTCTTTTATACAAGATTGAAATCGAGCACATAGACACACACTAAACATGATGTCAGGTCTGGTAGCAGGAAGATATAAAAGACTACCTATCATGCCTCGATACATCTTGATATCAGCATCCTTACCATTCTCATCCTTGTCAAGTTTAGTCGATGTATTCATAAGCGTAGGGCTAGATTTGGTTTCTTCTGTACCAAATCTTTTAAGCAACTCGCGAATATATTTTGCTTGATTTATGAAGATGCCACCATCAAGTTGTTTGACTTGAAATCCCAAGAAGTATGTGAGTTCACCCATCATACTCATCTCAAACTCACTGTGCATAAGTTTCTCAAAGTCCTTACAAAGAAGATCATTAGTAGCACCAAATAGTATATCATCAACATATATTTTCACAATGATCACATCATCTTTGCATGTTTTAACAAATAAGGTGGAATCAACTTTGCCTCTCCTGAAACCTTTAGATACAAGATAAGAACTTAGTCTATCATACCATGCCCTAGGAGTTTGTTTTAGTCCATATAAAGCCTTTTTAAGTTTGTAAACATAATCTGGATGTTCATGACATTCAAAACCCGGTGGTTGTTCAACATAGACTTCTTCCATAATAAAGCTATTTAAAAATGCACTATTAACATCCATTTTGATATAATTTAAAAGTTCTAAATGATGCAAAGGCAAGTAGCATGCGAATAGATTCTAACCTAGCAACAGGAGCAAAAGTCTCATCATAATCAATACCTTCTTCTTGATTATAGCCTTGAGCAACTAACCTTGCTTTGTTTCTTACCACGATACCGGATTCATCAAGTTTGTTTCTAAATACCCATTTTGTTCCAATGACAGGATGTTCAGGTGTTCTAGGTACCAGCTCCCACACATCACTTCTCTGAACTGATTCAGTTCTTCTTGCATTATATTGACCCAAAATTCATCTTGGATGGCATCATGTGCGTTCTTGGGCTCAATTTATGACAAGAATGCAAGGTGTGTGTTCACATTCTGCATGGATGACCTTGTGGTTACTCCTCTTGTGATGTCACCAAGAATAGCATCAGTTGAGAGTCCTCTAGGTGCTCTGATGTTTTGAGGAGTGTGTTGTGAACTTGAAGCATGTGTAGAAACATTTGGTTTTTCCGCAACCAGATCTGACAGATTGTCATGTTGTTGTTGTGATGTATCATGTGGAACCAATACAGGCAGTTCTTCATCTTTTTCATCAGATGGAATATCAATGTTAAAAACCTGTGGCTGAGCATCAAGAGTACCATCTGCATCTTCTTCAACACTTAGATCATAAGGGACAGTCTCATCAAAAACTGTTAGTAATATGCCCAAAAGCCAATCAATGGATGATTGTAGTCATGTATATACATTAAGGTTATTCCAATAAATTTGTTTATGAGATAAACGCTTGCACATATTTATAACCATAGAATATTACATATTCTTAAATGTCCCTAGTCGATTATTATTATGGATGGGTTGTAATAATAAATTAAGCCTAGCGTATGTTGAAAATTATATGAGATATGAATTCTACATATGGGTACAAGTTAGAGAACTTGTGGACTGGACCGACACACATAAGAACCCTACATGGAACGTTGTATGATTGTCATTAGTGGTTCTAATATGTATTGTCCTTAGACCTGAGATCGTCAAGGTTCCCAACATGTGAGTCATATATTTTGATATTATTCCTGGTCACTCATAACTGAGTAGTCGTAAGGGTAATCATTGGGTATATGACGTAATGTGTAGTGGTTTTTGATCGATCAAGATGGGATTCGTCCAAACCATATTATCAGATGGGCCTCTTGATAGAGTTGAACTGTAAATGCGTGGCCACGTCGGATTATATGATATGGTGATATCATGAGTATTCGGTTTACACAGTTAACTCGAGGATTAAGAAACTAAGATTAAACATATACGAGGTTGACATTTTCCATGTCTCATGTTTAATCTTGATAATGGGACGAAAAGACGATGACATGTTTCCGAGGCATATTGAATCAGTAGTGATCTTGTCGTTTGGGTAGCAATGATGTGTTGCTAGACGCCGCTCTTTGCTTATAATTGTAAAATGAGATTTTATGATTATTGCAAACGTTACAAGTGCCTACAGGGTCACACATATAGAATCGTTGATTCGAGCAGGTGGTTGAACCGTGGTTGGACCATAGTTCGACCAAGCGGGTGGACCATGGTTGAACCTTGGTTGGATCATGGTTGGACCGGGTCGTGTTGGGCTGATTTGGTTTACTAATTATCAGAATTATTGAACTAGAATTAGTGTCATATGATGTGTATTCCTATATATGATGATATATATAATTAATGCTTAGTGGAGCATTAAGTCATAGTGGAAACATACTCATGAAGGATAAGACATGATTATGTTGGCCAATGACATAATAAACTATGCATTTCAAGTGTGTATAAATAGGGTGAAGGTTTGATCAGATTTTCAGACCTAGCAAGGCTTAACACACTCTTCACACTTGAGAAAAACACATCAAACACTCTCTAGTTTCTAGCTCTCAGAAATTCTGTAGCTAGCACTGCGGTTCGGGAGTGCTCGGGTTGGTGATCGTGAGACGATTGCTAGCTGGACATCGACGGTTCGTGTGGATACCGTAGAGGAGCTGGATTTCTTGTCGGGTTCTTGCTGATTCTACACTACAGTTGGGTGAAAGACCTCAGCCAAGCAAGGTACGAGAAATTGTTATTCGGTTTGGTTATTTTCACTTGGATCCTCCATGTGTTTCCGGTTTTCTGCTGCGCATTTTAACTTGCATATGAGTGTCGTATTTGCACGTCCGAAAACTTACAGTGGTAGCGGAACCTCTTGTGAAGTTCTAAACTGAATTTGTTGTGGATATATGTGTTATGTACCTGCAAATATATATGTTGTGTTGTATATGATGTAACATGATCATGATATATTGAATTCCATTTGTACATGTGATATATGTGTAAGTTTCCCTAGAGCTATTATGACACTCATAACAAGCACAATATGCAGCGGAAACAAGGAAACTTAACCAAGAACCAAGTGATGCATCATAAACCGTATAATAAAGATTTCGTACCTGGAAGATTAGGATCTTTCACCTAATAGCTGGGTAGAATCAGTGAGAGCTTGACAACAGCCTAGCTCCTCTACGGTATCCACCATCGGCTCGAATCAACGATTCTATGTGTGTGACCCTGTAGGCACTTGTAACGTCCGGCAATAATTGTAAAATCCCATTTTACAATTATAAACAAAGAGCGGCGTCTAGCAACACATCATTGCTACCCGAACGACAAGATCAGTACTGATTCTCTATGCCTCGGAATATGTCATCGTCCCTTCGTCCCATTATCTAGACCAAACACGAGACATGGAATGTGTCAATCTCGTATATGTTTAATCTATGTTTCTTGATCCCCGAGTTAACTGTATAAAACGGATACCCGTGATATCACCATATCACCTAATCCGAGCATGGTCATGCATTTAACAGTTCAACTCTATCAAGAAACCATCCGATAATATACCCGTTATATGGGTCGGACGAATCCCCTCTTGATCAATCAAAACCCACTACATACTCAGCATATACCCAATGAATACCCTTATGTCCACCCAGTTACGGATGACTAGGAATAATATCAAAGTACATGATTCATATGTTGGATACCTTGACGATCTCAGGTCGGAGGACAATTACATCTATAAGAACCACTAATGACATACATATAACGTTCCATGTAGGGTTCTTGTGTGGGTCGGTCCAGTCCACAAGTTCTCCAACTTGTACCCGTATGTAGAATTCATATCACATATCCAATTCTCAACCTACGCTAGTCTTAATTTATTATTACAACCCATCCATAATAATAATCGACTAGGGACATTTAAGAATATGAAATATTCTAGGGTTATAAGTATGTGCAAGCATTTATCTCATAAATGATACTTATTGGAATAACCTTAAGGCGTATACATGACTTCAAATAATCATCCATGATTGGCTTTTGGGCATATTATACTAACAATCTCCCACTTGCACTAAAGCCAATCATCCATACATCTCATATATGTGGATCTAGCATGATCGTCATGCTTACGCTGTGTGAGAGGCTTAGTCAAAAGATCTGATACAAAGTTCTCAAATGGAACTTTGTACAGCCACAGTTGTAGGGTCGACAACTGTTTCTTGCCTGGAACTCTTCCAGCAAACATCGCCACATCCAAGACAAAACACGTAAATTGATTGCGATATAAGATCATCCCTGTCAGTTTGGAAGCAAGCATCTTTGTAACACTTTACAACAAGCCCATTAACGCTTCCGTGAACCAGGAATGCATCCTTAGTGCTTCTAAAGTACTTAAGGATATATAACTACTGTCCAGTGACTTTCACCGGGATCAGATTGGCATCTGCTCGTGACACTCAGAGCATAAACGACATTCGGTCGAGTACATAATATGGCATACATGATAGATCCTATTGCCGAAGCACAAGGGATTTTACTCATCCACTCTCTCTCCCCAGTCGTACTAGGACATTGACTCTTTGAGAGAGATATGCCATGTGACATGGGCAAGAAACCCTTCTTGGAATCTTGCATGCTAAACCTCTTTAGCATCTTGTCAACTTATGTACTCTGACTTAGCCCAAGAAGCCTTTTGGATCTATCTCTATAGATCTTAATACTTAACACTTAGGTAGCTCCTCCTAAGTCCTTCATTGAGAAATCCTATCCTAACCAAGTCTTTACAGACTTTAGTGTCGGAATATCAGTCTCAATAAGTGGAATGACGTCAATACACAACAACAAGAAAACTATAGTGCTCCTACTAACCTTCTTGTAAACACATGAATCATCTTCATTTTTAATGAAACCAAATTCTTTGATTACATCATTAAAAAACGAAGATTCCAACTCCTTGAAGCTTGCTTTATTTCATAAATGGACCTTTGCAACTCGCAGCTATAACCAATAGAATCCGGATGGATTTAACTATGACGACTGGTGAGAAAGTTTCATCATAGTCAATACTATGAACTTGTTTGAAACCTATCACAACCAACCGCCCTTTACAAGTAATCACATTACCATCCATGTCGGTCTTTCACAAAGACCCATTTGCACCCTATAGGTTTTACCCTTTCAAGTGGATCAAACAAGGTCCATACCTTGTTTTGATACATGGATTCCATTTCCGAATTCATAGCTTCAAGCCACTTCTTGGAGTTAAGACCCGTAATAGTCAGCTGATAGGAAGTGGGCTCATCCTCACCTATGAGCATCACGTCTCCAATACGAGTTATGAGAAATCTATATCTCTCAGGCTCATACCGAATCCTATCTGACCTACGCGGTCCATGTGTTACAGGTACAGGATTCTCATCCACAACAACTTGCGGATCCTGTCCTTGTTCCATCTCAGCCTCTAAACCTCGAACTTCTTCGAGTTCTATTATCCTCCCACTGATTCTTCTAGAAATAGACACTCTTTCTAGAAAAATAGCATTCCGAGGCACAAACACTTTGTGCTCTAGAGGATTATAGAAATAATACCCTTTACGGTATCATACAAAAGGCACTTGTCGGTTTTAGGGCCGAGTTTATCTGACGCTTCTCGTCTCACGTAAGCCTCACAACCCTAAATCCTCATAAAAGACAAATTGGGACGCTTCCCAGTCCATATCTCATATGGTGTCTTTTTCAACCGAATTAGATGGAACACGGTTAAGGCAATTGCAACACTCAATAATGCATGTCCCCAAAATGAAGAAGGAAGATCAGCTTGACTCATCATCGAACGAACCATGTCCAACAAGGTTCTATTCCTCCTTTCGGATACACCATTCAGTTGAGGCGTACCCGGCGGAGTGAGCTGTGATATTATACCACACTCCTTTAGATGATCAAGGAATTCTCGGTCTAAGTATTCACCTCCTCGATCTGATCGAAGCATCTTAATACTTTTATCGAGTTGATTCTGTACTTCATTCTTGAATTCTTTGAACTTTTCCAAGGATTCTGACTTGTGTCTCATTAGATACACATAGCCATATCTACTGAAGTCATCAGTAAATGTAATGAAGTATTGAAAAACACCTCTAGCTTGTGTAGACATTGGTCCGCATACATCAGTATGTATTAGACCTAGTAAGTCCTAGGCTCTTCACCTTTACCCGTAAAGTAAGCCTTAGTCATTTTGCCTAATAAACATGACTCATATGTCTCATATGATTCAAAATCAAATGTCTAAAGTCCATCTTTATGGAGTTTAGGAATACGAGTCTGGTTTATATGGGCCAAACGACTATGCCA
>JAKUCV010005356.1:0-11055 GCA_028386065.3 Turnera subulata
ACACTGTGCAAGTGAGTCCTGTCTAGGAGGCTGGGTTTTAAGTGAACCACTGTTCCTCCAGTCTTTCCTGGGGATTTATCTTGGAATGATAATTCTGTCTAAGGAGATAGGCTAGGCCATCTTTCCTGGGAATTATCGAATCAGTTCAATTCACTAGTTGTTTGTAGTGGGAAAATTACCCGAGTTTCCCCAACAAGTGCAAGGCAGCCTTTGTGGAGAGGAGAGGCCGTGGCGGCGGGTTTTTTCTAGGGCATAGCTTGCGGCGAAGGAAGGATGGGAGAGGAGAGAGTGCCAGTACTTGCACACAGACATGCATATGTGTGCTTCTCTTAGAGGAAGCCTGTAAAGGATATGGAGGAGTAAATGCTCTGGAAGGTCATTAATCAAGTTTCTCAGGGCACCCTCCATGGCTGAGGAGGAGGAGGAGGAGGAGGAGGAGGAAGGAAATCTTTGCAGCAAAAGAAAAAAAAAGATGCTTAGTGTATTTAAGCCTTTCTTTTTCCTTGGGAGGCAAGGGGAATACAGTCGGTGGAATATGGTGTAATCTTCTTTATATATCGGACTGTATTTGGGACCGTAATGGTCGGTCATTAAATTAGATATAAACTTCATTCTTATCTCGGGGGTGGAAGACGTAATTCTCTGTCTATATATCCCTAAATAGGAGATTAAAAGGTTCTTACCCCACCAAAACTCTATTTATTCATTACTTCCGATGCACATAATTTAATATGTTTTTAGTTCTGGAAAACAAAAAAAAAAATTCTTGAATATAAAGGAAAATATCGTTTGAATAAAAAAAGAAAAAAGAAAAAATTAATTCATTAGAAAAACCCCATGTATATATAAAAATTCAGAATTAATTAAAGGTACAATTTAGCGTCAAAATAATTAAGCACAAAAAAATACACAATCAATCCATCTCATTTTATTTTATTACCTATTAAAAAGAAAATCGTCCATACTAAAACAAAAAAAAAAAAAGAAAATTGTTGATCTTACAAACCTACCCGCCCTGGTTTTGGCATAGTTAATTAGAAAATCGTTGATCTTACAACCTACTCGCCCTGCTTTTGGCATAGCTTGCACAGGCGTATGGGTTTCATTTTTGGTCCCCGGCCGATATCTTATAATTTAAGTTGGTCTGTATATGGGTATATGTTCATATATAATTGAATCTTGTTATATATCTCAAATAATGATTGTGAGTTGTGAGTCCTGTGACCCACAATCTTGCAAATTTGCGTATATACATATTCTCATGCATTATAATAAAGTCCAGGAGAAGGAAATTGTACATATATAATAAAATCCAGGAGAAGGAAATTGTACATATGCAAATTGCACCACTTTTCGGCTGACCTGCCGTGGGCGTTAAAAAGGAGCGGAACAGATAGTTCTCACGTTCGAATATATATATATATACTTGAGACAGTGCTTCATCTCTTGCGAGATTGTTCGTTGGCGAGTGAGTTCTGGAATTCGATGGTGGATCCCTTAGACCGTAGAGCTTTCTTCAATCCAACCCTGTTTGGTTGTTGATGTGTTTACGCGGCCTATTCCGTAATAGTCCCCACTTGGATCCGGCAGGATTATTCTTTGGAGTGGCTATTGATTAGTTCTGGTGGAGCTGCAATGATTTGGTTTTCAATGGCATCACGGGAAATGTGCAGTCGCTGGCCTATGTGGTTAACCATCGGTTGAGGGAGATTCATTTGGCCTGGGAGGTGGTTCACTTGGATGGCATACGGGCCCCGCACCGTGAGGAGCAATTGATTGATAGGCGCTGCCCACCGGAGTCTTTGGGTGTGGCTTAATACTAACAGGGCATATAAGTTGAGCTCTAGGAGAGCCTCCGCTTGGGGCGTGTTGCATGATCATGTATAGTGGCCGTTGGTTGGTGTGGTTTGGCTTCAATATCGAGACTTGTTCTGCACGGGAGGCGGAGTGCTGGGTGCTTGGGCAGGTTTGAATTTGACATGAGATTTGGGTTACCGTTTCATTGAGCTAGAGATGGATTCCCAGTTCGTAGTAGATACTTTGCAACTTGTTGCGGCACCTCCAACTATCTTAGTTCATGTAGTTCTGTTGTGCCTTTATGTGTTGCTGGCGTGGGATTGGATTGTTCGGGTTCGTCATATCTACCGGGAGGCCAATTGGGTGGCCGATGCGCTTGCATAATTCGCTCCGACCTTGGAGCTTGGCTGCCATCGTTTGCTGCAGCCCCCTGTCTGTGTCGTGAATTTATTATCTAGTGATATGTTAGGGGTTACCATACCTGACTTTATCATGTTCTCCTGAGCTAGTGTATTGGACTTTTTTTTTGGTATAAAAGGAAACTAAAGACAGATTACATTATAAATTCCCAGAGGATTTGTGCCCTCGAGCATCCAGCAAGAGCTGGTTCATACAGTACTGCGAATGTGTCTGTTGAAACTAAAGCTAAATCATGGGAGAGGCTCATCTTGGCAAGTAAATCTGCCACCATATTCGCCTCACGAAAGACATGCTGGACAATGACAAACCATGACCTTTGAAGCATCTCACACACACATTCCATCAGTAGAAAGCATTCGGTATAGGTGGAAGTGTTTGAGTTTAGCAGGGAAACAATCCATGCCATCAACCTCCACCACCACCCGGGGAAAGCGAGAACTCCATGCAAGGCTTAAAGCATCATAGACTGCCCAAAACTCAACAATGAGAGGAGTACAGGGATGCAGTCGATGTGTAAACCCTAGTACCCATGTCCCAGCCGAGTTCCTGAAGACTCCCCCTGCTCCTGCACGCCCTATGCGATGACAAATTGCACCATCTATGTTGATTCTTATCCAATTTGGCTCCGAAAGTTTCTAGCCGACAAAGATCACATGGGGAGGTGTTTTCAGACTTGCAGCCTCAGACTAGGACTGCTCAGGCCACACCTGAAATGCGTAGATGAGTACTCTCTCTGCTACACTCCGAGGATCCTCCAGTTGATCTTGGTATTGGAAAATGAGCTCATTGCGTGACTTCCAGATCATCCATGCTCCCACACCAAACAAGAGCGACCATGGGCAACGGGTTGTGCACTCCATTGGTTTCTTAAGTGCCGGTGAGAGCCAAGACTCCGTTGTCCCATCTGCAAAAAAATGTTTTCAAAGCATTAGAATGTAAAAAATATTTCCAAATGGACTGGGCAAAACCACAATCCCGTATAGCATGTAATCCTGTCTCCGGGGCTTGGAGGCAGCGCGAGCACATGGCATCAGCAGACATATGCCGGTACACTCTAATGGCATTAGTCAAAAGGGCAACAAGGGTGAGCTTCCATAGGAAAGTTTTTATTCGTGGCAAGCCCTTCTATCTCCATAATGATCTCCAAGGTTCTGGCTATGAAGGTTCCAGAGAGCCACAGATGAGCAGATAGGCCATCCTGACAGTACACTCCTCTGAGCTAGTACGGTCCCAGATCACAACATCCTCCTCTCCATCATGAGCCGGGGTCGGAGACAAAGCAGCACACCTAGTATTGAAGTGGGGAGGTAGTCCTGCAGGGCACTGATATCCCGGACTCCTTTTGGGATGACATAAGAAGCCACCGAGCAATATAAGTGATCATCAGGAACGGGCAGAATAGCTTTGGACTTGAGGTCACCCCCTCCACCCAGCCAGTTGTCAGACCAGAATCTTGCATTAGTCCCACTCCCCACAAGCCAAAAAACACCCTTTTAAAGAGGGGCCAGGCTTTACATATACCCCTCCAGACGTGGGAGCTTCGCTTTCCCAGCAACATTTTGGGGAGGAAGCCGTTGCTGACACCTTACTTAGTGATGCCGGACCAAAGAGTGAACTAAAGGCTATTTAATTTGGATTTTGGGATAACCAAAATATTTAAGGATACAGATTACCACCACCTTAAATATTGGGTTATATCACTCTCTCTCAATAATTTTCCAAGAGATATAGATACTCATCACTCTTAAGGAAAAATTAAAAAGAAAGAAAGTGTTTAAGTTTAAACTCAAAGGAATCCACCTAAGAGAAATAAACTTGAATAAGAGAAAGAGAGGAACTCTACTTCTCTACTAAAGGAAATGGTTTTCACTCAAAACTCAATGATACATAAACGTTACAATTGCATGCATATTTATAGGCTAGTTTGCCTACCTTCCATGCATATGCAAATTACAAAAATACACTACTAGCACACCATGCTTATTTTGTTCACACTTAGCATTATAGGTGGCAGCTTAGGTTGTTTCACAAAGTCTAAATTCATCTACTGCATTGTCTTTGAAATATTCTAAGTCTAAATTCACCTACTGCATTATTTGTTCAAAGTCTTCACCTACTGAAGATTTGCCATACTTGTGTAGCCTGCAAATCTTGAATGGCAGGTTGTAATGAGAAAAAACTTTCACCTTTCACATTAGCACCTGCGTCAATCTTCCCCGGTTAAAAGAAGACTCGTCCTTGAGGCTATATCTCCATCATCTGCATTATATGGATATAAATCGGCCACATTAAATGTTGCAGAAACCCCATAGTCTCCAGGAAGTTCAATTTTATAAGCATTTTCTCCAACTCGCTGTAAAACTTTGAATGGACCATCAGCTCGGGGAGAGAGTTTTGACTTTCTCTTGCTAGGAAACCTTTCTTTCCTCAGGTGAATCCATACCAAATCACCTTCTTTGAATGTTGCTGGCTTCCGAAATTTATTTGCCCGCTCACGATATTTTGCAGCTTGCTTTTCAATGTGAGCTCTCACCTTTTCATGCAACTGCTTGATCTCCCGTGCCCTTTCGCTTGCATCTCCACTAAATCCTTCTTTAATCGGAATTGGAATTAAATCCAAAGGACTATTAGGATTTAGACCATATACCACTTCAAAAGGGGAATGACCTGTAGTTTGGCTCTTCGATCGGTTGTAAGCAAATTCAGCTTGAGCAAGACGCAAATCCCACCCTTTGACATTCTTCGTAACTAAGCTCCTTAGAAGATTTCCCAAACTTTGATTCACTACTTCAGTTTGTCCGTCGGTTTGAGGATGGTGAGACGTACTAAATTGTAATTTAGTACCAAATTTTCTCCAGAGTGTCCTCCAAAAGTGACTCAAAAATTTGGTGTCACGATCTGAAGTGATGGACTTAAGAATTCCATGAAGTTTAATGACTTCATGAAAATAGTGATCAGCAACATGGCTTGCATCTGCTGTTTTGTTGCACGGAATAAAGTGAGCCATCTTGGAAAATCTGTCAACGACAACAAAGATTGAATCCTTATTACGTTGAGTGCGTGGAAGTCCAAGAACAAAATCCATGCTGACATCTTCCCAAGTTGAGTTAGAAATAGGAAGGGGTGTGTATAAGCCGGTATTTTGTCCATGCATCTTGGCTTTATGATAGATGCCACATCGTTCCACAAGACGTGCAACATCTTTTGCCATTTTTGGCCAAAATAATTTTTCTTGAATAAGGGCCAAAGTCTTGTCCCTGCCAAAATGACCTGCAAGACCTCCTCCATGAGTTTCTCAAATAATTTCCTCTCTCAACGAACATTGAGGAATACACAGCTTGTTATCTTTGAAGAGAAAACCGTCTTGCTTGAAATAGTGATCAATGGATCCTTCAACACAAGCTTGCCAAATTGAGCCAAAATCAGCATCATCTGGATAAAGCTCCTTTATTACGTCGAATCCAATGACATTGATCTCTACAGTATTAAGCAGTAAATGCCTTCTACTAAGAGCATCAGCCACTTGATTGAGTTTGCCAGACTTGTGCTTGAGAGAGAAAGTGTATGGCTGAAAAAACTCAACCCATTTAGCATGCCGCTTTGTCAACTTGTGTTGACTACTCAAGTATTTCAGGGCTTCATGGTCGGTGTAGAGAACAAACTCTTTTGGAAGTAGATAATGACTCCAGTAATCAAGAGCTCTAATAATTGCATAGAACTCCTTATCATAAGTAGAATACTTCCTTTAAGGGTCACTCAGCTTTTCACTGAAGAAAGCAATAGGCCTGCCTTCTTGGCTAAGCACAGCACCAATGCCGACATTTGAAGCATCACATTCGACTTAAAAAAATGAGGTCAAAATGTGGAAGAGCAAGGACTGGAGCTTCTATCATTTTTTTCTTCACAACCTCAAACCTTTTTTGGGCTGCTTCAGTCCAATTGAATGATCCTCCCTTCAAGCACTCTGTGATTGGGGCAATAAGAGTGCTAAAGCCTCGAATAAACCTGGCGTAAAAAGAGACAAGGCCATGAAAACTCCTTATGTCATGCAAAGAAGTTGGGGTTGGCCAGCTAGAAATAGCTTCAATCTTGCTTGGATCTGCCATGATTCCTGCGGATGAGACAATGTAACCAAGGAAGACAACATTATCTGTAAAGAAATGGCACTTCTTCAAGTTGGCATATAGCTTTTGTTCTCGCAAGGTCTGAAACACCTTGTGCAGATGATCCAAATGCTCTTCATGAGACCTACTATAGACCAAAATATCATCGAATTAGACAACAACAAATTTGCCATGAATGGTCTAAAAACATGAGTCATTAGTCTCATAAAAGTGCTTGAAGCATTAGATAATCCGAATGGCATGACTAGCCACTCATATAAGCCATTGCGAGTCTTGAAAGCTGTCTTCCACTCATCTTCTGGCCTCATTCTAATTTTATGATAGCCACTACGAAGGTCAATTTTAGAGAATACCTTAGCTCCATGCAGTTGATCAAGAAGATCACCAAGTCGTGGGATAGGAAAACGATACTTGATGGTGATCTTATTGATTGCTCGGCTGTTAACACACATACGCCATGATCCATCTTTCTTTGGTACCAAAAGAGCTGGTACGGCACAAGGACTCATACTTTCACGTATTAATCCTTTAGCCATAAGTTCTTCAACTTGTCACTGCAATTCTTGGCTTTCTGTTGGATTCATCCGGTATGCTGCTTTATTAGGTAGGACTGCACAAGGAACTAAGTCGATACAATACTGAATATCTCTCATAGGTGGCAAACCACCAGGAATATCTTCTGGAATTACGTCAGAAAATTGCTGAAGTAGAGGCTGTACTGATGGATGCACTTGTTCCTGTAAAGACAAAGATTCCTCCACAAAAATAAGAGCATAAATGTTTTCTTCCTCATGTATAGCCTTCTTGACTTCTTTGCCCGAAAGTAAATTATTTTTCTCCCCTAAAATAGGTTTGAAAATATTTTCCGGCTTTAATGGTGCGAGAACAACCTTAATCCCATCTTTCATGAAGGTATAGATATTTTTGAATCCATCATGCATAGCTTTTCTATCATACTGCCATGGTCTACCCAAGAGCAAATGACAAGCATCCATAGGTACCACATCATACCAAACAACATCTTCATAATTTTTGCCAATGGAAAATTGCACTAAGCATTGTTTTGTTACCTTGGCATCGCCTCCCTTTTGTAACCATCGCAGTTTGTAAGGTTGTGGATGTGCTTCAGATTTCAGCTGCAATTTATCCACCATGTGAGTTGCTACAACATTTGTACAGCTCCCACTGTCGATGATGACGTCACAAACTTTGTTGTGTGAAGTGCAACGGGTATGAAAAATATTTATCTGAAGCCAATCACTAGCTTTAACTTCTGCCATTGTCAAATTCTTTGGATGACAAGAGAATCACCTTCATCGGCATATGTCACGTGCTCCTCTTCAAGTTCTTCTTTATCTTCCTCTATGGTCTCCTCTTCAATGTCTTCTTCCACCAAAGAAACAATTTTTCGATTTGGGCAATCAGATGCAATATGACCAAAACCATGACATTTCAAGCACTGCCGAGAGTTGGCCTTGGGGGTTTGTTGTGTGGTTGAAGAAGTTGAATTCTTAGCTCCAAAAGTTGGCTTAGGATTAGCCGTCTTTGGGGCAGCTACTAACTTGTTGAGGCTAGAACTGCTACCCCGGTTAAAGGTCTCTCAGTTAGAGACTTTGGAATTGGATCCTTGCCTCTCCTTGAGCTGCTTTTCCACCTTATGAGCATGCTTCACAATGTCATTATAAGTCCAATAAGGCTGCAATTGGACAACATCACCAATTTCAGCTCGAAGTTCTCCAAGATACCGAGCTATTAGTTGTTCTTCGGGCTCAAGAACATCACAGCGTAGCATGAGATGATCAAACTCTGCTGTATACTCTTCCACGGACAGCTCTCTTTGCTTGAAATTATGATACTTAAGAAAAGCATCTTGCCTAAAATTTTCAGGCAAATACTTTCACTTAAGAACCTTCTTCATTTTTGCCCATGTAGAAATGGGTGATTTTCCATCACGAGCTCTTTGCTTCTTCAAATGCTCCCACCAAATAGAAGCGTGTTTTCGTAGCTTTATTGCTACTAATTTCACCTTCACATTTTCAGGAACATCTTTGAACTCGAAAATTCTCTCGACGGTATTTAACCAATCAAGAAAATCATCGGGTTGTAATCTTCCTTCAAAATTAGGTATCTCTACCTCCATATTGAAGTCTTTGTGAAGATTACGAGTACGAGGAAGTGAATGGAAAGGCACAACTCCCTCATCTGAAGCTTGGCTTCTTTCTTGAGAAAAAGGATTAAAATCCTCATCCTTATCGGATGAATTATTGGCTATGATTTCAGGTCGTGTTTGTTCACGTTCCCGAATTTCATAGTCTCTAATTCAACCTTGTAGTTCTTGCACTTGCTTCCTTAATTCCTCCATTTGGATGTCACGCAACGTTGGCTCTTGGCTTGAAGTTCCAACAACACCTTTATCTTTTTTGGGTGACATGAAACCAAATGCTCTGCTACCAAATTGATGCCGGACCAAAGAATGAACTAAAGGCTATTTAATTTGGATTTTGGGATAACCAAAATATTTAAGAATACAGATTACCACTACCTTAAACATTGGGTTATAACACTCTCTCTCAATAATTTTCCAAGAGATATAGATACTCATCACTCTTAAGGAAAAATTAAAAAGAAAGAAAGTGTTTAAGTTTAAACTCAAAGGAATCCACCTAAGAGAAATAAACTTGAATAAGAGAAAGAGAGGAACTCTACTTCTCTACTAAAGGAAATGGTTTTCACTCAAAACTCAATGATACTTAAACGTTACAATTGCATGCATATTTATAGGCTAGTTTGCCTACCTTCCATGCATATGCAAATTACAAAAATACACTACTAGCAAACCATGCTTATTTTGTTCACACTTAGCATTATAGGTGGCAGCTTAGGTTGTTTCACAAAGTCTAAATTCATCTACTGCATTGTCTTTGAAATATTCTAAGTCTAAATTCACCTACTGCATTATTTGTTCAAAGTCTTCACCTACTGAAGATTTGTCATACTTGTGTAGCCTGCAAATCTTGAATGGCAGGTTGTAATGAGAAAAAAATTTCACCTTTCACATTAGCACCTGCGTCACTTAGATTTCAACAGCCTAACCTAAAGAAGATCAGGACAGGTGAAAAATTTCCAAGCCAACTTGATCAGGTAAGCTTCATTTCGCTTGCCGCATATTGCGGAAGCCCATGCCACCTTTATCCTGTTTTCGTGAGCTAATGTACTGGGCTTTGCCTCCTCTTTCAACCAAAAAAACATGATGATATCACATTGATGTTTTTATTGAGGGTATTGGTGTTGGTTCGACTTGGCGTTTTTTATAGATCGGGAAGCATTAATTCCTAAATCAAAGGTTAATTAACTGAAAAGGATTATACGTGATTAACAAACAAAAAACGAGAAATTTTATGGTGGGGACTCCCCAAGTTTTATTAGTTGTAGATCCTTATTTATGTTAACAAATTAGCACTCTTTCTATTTTAATATTTATTTATTTCTCTAATTTACCTTAAGGGTTCCTCATTCATCTCCTAAAATTTATAATCGTTTCCTAATCTATGGTGTATTATTTAGGAAATAAATCTACACATTCAATATATCTACTTAAATGGCTTAACTATTCCTAATACAATTGAAGGTCTACAACTAGTAAAATTTGGGGAGTCCCCACCATAAAATTTCTCAACAAAAAACCATCGAAAGTCAATTAAAAAACTAAATGTATGAAAGGTTAAGCTGATGATCGGTGATTGTCACAGTCTCATTTACTGACTCTTGATAGTGTGTTTTTAATTCCTAAATCAAAGGCTAATTAATTAAGAAGGATTATACGGGGGCTAATTTTCTTTTGATGCTAATCGAAGTTATACGGGGCCTAATTAATTAGCTTGTTTGACTGCAAGATGAGCTTATCACTTAGATGATCCTCTTGACTTTTGTTAGCAGACGCCATATTAGAGATTTTTTATGTAATTTTTATTTACTCTAATTAGCCAAAAAAATAGTTTGGCTGCAAGAGTATTGTTTGGAGGCTGTTCGCTATTTCCAACAGTTCAATTTGGTCATCATTCTGATGACGTAACCTAACCCGCCAGTTCTTTGATTCTCAATAAAGCTTCGTATTTATAAAAAAAACAGTTCAAATTCCCTCTTGGTGCTTGAGTCTGGTTCTCCTTTATCTCAATGGTGTCGGTGTGGCATAAATGCTGTTCTCTTTGTAAGCTCTTTTTATTCAAAAAAAAAAAAAGGATAACTAAAAAACTAAATATCGACCGGTGACTAACAAACAAAAAAACATTGAATGTCAATTACAAAACTAAATATATAAAAGATTAAGCTGGCGATGGATCGGTGATGATCATATATAGTCTGAGTACTTATTCTGTGCCTTTAAAGGCACCGTACATCGAAAGTATCAAACATAATAACCGGTGATTAACAAACAAAAAAACATCAAAAGTCAATTACAAAACTTAATATATAAAAGATTAAGCTGATGATTGGTGATTGTCAGAAAGTCTCATTACTGACTCTTGGTAGTAGTGTGACTCAGTACGGTTGTTGTAAGCACCGTACAGTGCATACTACTGAATACGACTCTGCTCGTTTTACAAGAAATTATCGTAGTCTGTATGATAGCTTATATACAAGTTTCCTAACAAGTATGATGAGCTTGATTACTAGGTTTATTGTTTCACCGAAATTCTCCTTAAGCATGCCAGAA
>JAKUCV010005357.1:3490-27553 GCA_028386065.3 Turnera subulata
CCAACCAACAAACCCTCTGGCAAGGCACCACAGAACTAGTCTCTAACCATCTAGTCGTACCACTACTTTCCAAGTGACAATTACATCATCTCAATTAAATTCCAATTTTCATTCCAATTTCCGTTATCCTTTTCCCAATTATCCACAATCAATAATCCAACATCATCCTCAACACATCATCCAAGAACCAATATCACAATCCGGTCAACAATTTCATATCACCAAACTTTCACATCAAACAATTCAACAAAATCAAACCGTTCAACAATATTTCCAACACGACATACACAGGACTAACACTTTTCTACAACGGCATCAACGATACCATGGCAATCATGTAACAGTCAACAATCATTCCAGCAGATCAAACAAACAACAAAAACACACAAACCACAAAACTACACACACAACATTACGGGCATATATCAGGGTTTATCCATCCTCACCTGATATGTCTCTGAAACTGCTATCCAGTCAAATCCCGATACCCTATACGTGCATATAGGAACACAATAATCACTCATAATGCGCAAACAAAATGATTATGCATGATACCGGTTAACACTTATTAGATGGCTTATCGGTTCTTTTTATTATTCCATAATTACCTTACTCATTTCCGTTGAGGTTACTAATAATCTAATTTCCATCTTGTTATACCAATCATATATAGGAAATTTGTATTTGGTAAATGAATCAAATCATCTCGCGATCTATATAATAGCAATAATAATATTCCTTAAAGTAATTACTCCTGTTAAAATAATAACAAATACGTATACACTAGGTAAACAATGGTTATAATTTAATGGAAGCTGTGATTACGTCAATAAAGGCATAAGTTAATATACCCAGTAAATATATCATTAAATATAAATAATACGATTGGTGATAAATTAACATAGTTGATATATTGCATAAAAATAATTATAGCATAATGTTGTAGGAAATGATATTTATAAATACATATAAACCTATACAGCCGATATTCATACATTCGGTAAGGGAAATAATAATACTATAGCTTATTTAATAATGTAATATGGTAAAACCCGTACATGATATAATAAGATTAGTATTCCTTATAATGACTAAATCGTTAAATATAAATTCGGTATTAAATAATATAACGGATGTATAATATTTAATCAAAACAATAATACAATTTTTATGTTAACAATATCCAGTATATAGTAATAATCATAATGTTAAGTAATAGACCATCATATGGCATAGTAAATTAACCAAGCACAATATGATCATAAATAAATTATGCAGGTTATAGATAATAGATTTTAGATACATAGTTAAATCTTTAAAAAAAAGATGATATTGTTATTAATTCATAAATTAAATCATTAACCACTTAATTATATAATTCGTCCACATATTTATATTACTCGTTCATCGATTTCATTATTAGGTCCGTCAAACGCATATATGTCACGGGAACATGGGCCTCCGCACGTTCGGCCCGTTTCCGAGTCCGTTGTGCAAACCGAGCCCAAATCTGCGCCAAGGTATAATTCGGGTCCAAGGAATTACCGAAGCATCCGTCCTTTGAGTTCCGTTTGCTGAAGACGTACTGTTCACGCCGGCAGACATCCGGGACCTCGCCGGAAAATTCCCGAGACTGCCAGAAATTCGCCGGAATCCGGCCAACACTGTTCACGGCAGCCCCTCAAAGCTCCACTTCTCAGCTCCTGTTCACGCTCACAGAACACCCAAACACACAGCAACACCCAACCTGCTCCTTCCCTCAATCAACCACCCATTCGTCAACCACCCACCAAATCAAATCCATCCACAGTCTAAACACCCACAACCTTAACCGTCAACACACCCCCATCAATGCCATGATTCATCAAACAACCACAACACAAACAAAACCCGATTAGTCCAAACTAGCAAGACTCGTGTTGAAGATAGAAAGGCAGGAAAAGTTGGGAAGAGACAGAGATCATCGTCAGCCTTACCCACACGACGGCGACAGCAGATCGAGACAGGGAACAGCGACGGTTCGTGCTGCTGCGGCGGCGAGTTGTGGTGGACGACGCGGCGGATCCAGTGGCGGCTTGTGGTCGTCTCGCGTCAGTAGCGAAGAGAGGGGAGACGGCGAAGTGGCGAGACCCGCAGGTGACTGTCGATGTTGCAGCTCCGGCGACGGCGGCACAGGCGAGTGGAGATGCAGGCGGTGCCGATCTGTGGCCGAGGAGGAAGGAGGCGACGTTGGTGGTTCGTGGGCGGTGGGTGCTGCACGCGGCGAGGAAGAGGAAAAAGAGGAGGGCGGTGCCGGTGTGTTATGGATCGGGTTGTTGGTGGCTGTGAAGAGGAAGGAAAAACCGAGGGAAGGGGAAGAAGAGGGTAGTGGTGGAGGGGTGCTGTGTCGGCTGCGAGGTGGGAAGAAGATAAGGAAAAGAAAAGATGGAAGAGGGAGGGGGAAAGGATCGGTGGAGAAGAAGAGTGTGAAAGAATAAGAAATGAAAAAGAAATAAAAGGAAGAGGAGATGGCAGACAAAGGGTCACGGGGGAAAAAGAAAAAGAAGGAGGGGTCCGGCGGCTGAGAAGAAGTAAAAGGGAAAAAGAAAAGGAGGGGAAAGAGGGAGAAGAAAGAAAAGAGAGAAGAAAAGTGGGACCCGCACGGCTGGGGAAAAACCGGGAGAGAGAAGAAACGTTGCCGGGATAGAGGAAGAGGAAGGAAAGAGGAGAAGGAAGAGTGGCTCGGGGCAGGCCTCATATGGCCGGTCCGGATTCTCGCGTCGGAATCTCGTAAACGCAGGGATACTCCAGTCTTTCCGACAAATCCCGTCCCGAGTCCAAAAATATGACTTGGGCTCGGAAAATCCGATTAATTCTCCTGAACATCGACCAACTCTCGGAACTGAAAACCGAGGCTCGGTTAGTCAAGAAGATACTCCCGAGCGCGGGAAAATTCTCGGTTTCAAAAAAAACGACTACCGATTTACTTCGAATTAATTACCCGAGATTAATTCAACAGTAAATCACGGTAAAACAATTTCTACAGTCCCGGTAAAAATCCAAATTTTACCCGGGCTGTTACAGAAATTGCGAAATAACCCATCCCGATTACATAACCTTTATTATTTCCATTTACCGAAAATATTTTACCTACATATTTCCGAATATAATTCTGGTACCATACTTTAATTAAAACTCTTCTTAATTATTTTCATGAAGATATTTATCATTTCCAAAAAATATAATTATCATAATTTTTCTAGGAAGATATATATATAGGTATATATATATACATTTCCAAAATTATTTACTCAAGTAATTATACTTTTCCGAAAATATAACTACCATAATATAATTACCAATTGTTATTATTTAACAAAAATTATATATACAATAATCATATGCTATATATTATTTCCCAGAAAGTATATAATCAAAAGAAACCGATTTCTGAAAACAAATATAATTTTATAAATATATATATATTTTCTAAAGGCAAAACTCATTAAAAGAACAATTATATAACAACATAATTATATATTTTCAGAAATATTAACTATGTAATGTATATATTTATTTCCAGAAAAATATCCCTTTTCGTTTTTATTTTTTTTTAAGAATATAATTATGTATATATATATATACTATTATTTCTTTTTTTTTATTGGACTGGGCCATGAACAGTAAGCCCATGCCCAGCCCAGGTCCAACCCAACAACCCATCAGATCCCACAAGCCCAACACAATACCGGGTCGAGTCCAAAGCTACTGGGTCGACCCGCCCGTTACATAGGTCTTCTTCAACCCGTGGTGGCTCACCTCGGGTCCTTGCAGGCGGCGACGATCGGCGGCGTCAGCAGGAACGCAAGGCGAAGGTGACGACAACGATGCAAGGACGAATGGAGTTGGCTGGAACGTGCAGGCAAGGCGGGGCGGCGGTGAGAGAGGTGGTGACGGCCGGTGTGGGCGAGGTGATGGCGTGACCCGTCTGGTTGTGGCTCACTCCACCGGCACGCCTTAGCTGGACGGCGCTGCTGAAACGCCCCGACCCGTATTTACCGTACACAGTAAACACGTGCCGGAACTGTGACAACCCAGCCCAACAAGGCCTAGCATACAGTGTAAACAACCATAACTCGGCCCAACGGCCCAAAATAATAAAACATCGTAAGTAACAAATCCGGCCCAATGGCCCAATAATAGCGAAAATATTGCACAGCGGAAGACTTTAACTCACTAACACTGTATGCGACACATGCAAACTATGGATCCAAGCCCGTCCAAGGGGTAACGCAGCAGCCTGTCTGGAATGCACCCAACCTGTACCAAAAGATAACTCATCCTACGGGATGAAAGCCCGCAGGTGAGGGGTGAGTCCGAAGTGCTCACGACAATGGAAAGACAATCAATATGGACACTAAAATTACTCAAAGTCCAAAAATAAGTGAAAACCGACCCAAAAGACTCAATAAAACCAATTATCCAATTTTATCTTTTCCGGGCCCCGTCACGGATAAGCTAGGGCCGTACCAGGTTATCAACCTATTCCTGGTGCCAGATCAAAAAGAACCCAGGGATAGACATCCCAAAAATAACAAACCGGGATAGACATCCCAAGCATAGACATGCTTATCACACGAACCCAGATCATGGCCACCACAAAACAGTCTCTAACCATCCGGTCGTAACTCTACTTACCACGTGATAATTATATAATCGTCATCAAAAAACCAAACTCAGGGATCGACATCCCTAACCAAAATACCGAGGATCGACATCCTCTTCACAATTCATTAATAATTCCATTTACTCATTCCAAACGACACAGAAAATAAATACAGGGATAAACATCCCAAAAACCAAACAGAACGCCGGGATAAACATCCCGAACCCAAACACAGCTAAACCACAGCATCCAACAATGCAATAACACCAAACACAATAACCGAGTAATATAGGCACATATTGAAGGAAATCCATCCTCACCTTGGCCGATTACTCAACTTCGGAAACTATGACCGGTACGACGCCGGCTCCTCGGGAAACTGCCCGATATCCAAACACCTATACAACAAAATCATACATACACATAAATGCACATAATCGGTACTATGATGCCCAAACTACGAAATTACCCATCCCGGTTACACGTCTTTTATTTATTTTCTTTTATCGAAAATAATTTTCCGAACGTATTTCCGAATATAATTTCGGTACTATACTTTAATTAAAACTCTTTTCAAAATAATTTTCATAAAATAACTATAATTCCCAAAATATTAATCTCCATAATTTTTCCAGAAAAATAATAAGCTATTTATAATTTCTAGAAAATATTTATAGTATTTATCTTTTCTAAATATATATACAATTTAATTTTCCAATACAAAATATAATTAACTTTAATTTCCAAAATACATGTTTATATACATATACCATAATATAATTTCCAGACAAAATAGTATGCATACTAAATTTACAGAATTTAATTTCAAGGTAAATATATATTTATTTTCCAAATAATACTAGTTTTCCAAAACATAACTTAATTATTTATCAAAGTAAATATATTTATGTTTTCCTGAAAATACCAGAATTATATTGTCCATAATTTTCTCAAAATAAATATATAATTTTTTTCCAAAATTATATATCAGATTATTAAATAAATACCTATATATATATTTATTATTATTATTTTTTTTTAACTGGACTGGGCCATGAACAGTAAGTCCATGCCCAGCCAGGTCCAACCCGTCCAACCCAATAAAGCCATCAGCCCACTAAAAGAATATCCAGGTCCGCGACCCGCCCGAAGGAAACGGGTCGTCGCAACCCATGGGTGCTCACCTTGAGGGCGACGGCGACGGCACGGGTCGATGCAGGCGACACGGACTCGGAGGCGCGATGAGCATGGCCGTGCGGTGTCGTGGTGGTGGCTCGCTACGGCGGCTTCTGGGCTTCGTCGTCAGCAGCGGCGCAAAGGGCAGATCCGACGGGTCTGCTCCTCGGGTCCAAGGCGGCTGACGGCGCGTCGGCGGGCGGAAGACGACGGGGGCAACGGGGACAAGTCGGCGACAGGACGGCGAGCACGGGGGTGGCGTCGGTGGGTCGAGAGGCGGCGTGCAACGGCTCCTGGTGAACAGTAACGAGGGAGGAGCTCGGGTTGACGACACTGTTCCCGGGTTTCCTTCCTTTTCTTTTTTTTTTTCTATTTTTTTCCCGAATTTCTTTCAATTTCTTCCTCTTTTTCCTATTTTCTTCTTTTTCAGTTTGTATATATTTTTTTTCCTTTCTCTCTTTTTTTCTTTTTTTTTGTATTTTTATTTCTCCTTCTCTTTTTTTTCTTTTCCCTCTTCCCGTTGTTTTTTTTTTCTCTGCTTTTCTTTTTTTCTTTTCTTTTCACTCTTTTTCTTTTTTTTTCTCTTTTTCTTTTTCTCTCCTTTTCTCTTCTTTTTCTCTCTTTCTTTTTTTTTTCTTCTCTTCTCCTGCTCTACCTCCGGCTCCTTCTCTTTTTCTGCTTCTTTTATAAGCTGAATAATACTATTATGCTTGTGATTAACAATAATGCGATTCGTCCGTATTACGGGCGAATCCGATCCGGACCAGAAAATAACTGATACCTCCTTAGTTATTTTCCGACGTGATTTTCCGAGAAATTCCGAAACCCGAAAAATACCAACTTAGTTCCGAAAAATTCACGGGAAAATCACGAGNCTTTTTCTCTCTTTCTTTTTTTTTTCTTCTCTTCTCCTGCTCTACCTCCGGCTCCTTCTCTTTTTCTGCTTCTTTTATAAGCTGAATAATACTATTATGCTTGTGATTAACAATAATGCGATTCGTCCGTATTACGGGCGAATCCGATCCGGACCAGAAAATAACTGATACCTCCTTAGTTATTTTCCGACGTGATTTTTCGAGAAATTCCGAAACCCGAAAAAATACCAACTTAGTTCCGAAAAATTCACGGGAAAATCACGAGCGCGGGAAAACCCTCGGTTTCGAAAAACGACTCCCGATTTACCGTGAATTAATTACCCGAGATTAATTCAACAGTAAATCACGGTGAAACAATTTCTACAGTCCCGGTAAAAATCCAAATTTTACCCCGGCTGTTACAGCTGCAGCAGCGGTTGTAGGTGGAAGACAACGCAAGGACGGAGGCAGAGCGAGCTGGAGGAGGCAGCGAGGGGTTGCGGTGGCGGCTGATGCTCCTCCTCCTCCTCCTTTTCTTTTTTTTTTTCTTCTTTGTTTCCGATTTCTATTTCCCCTTTTTCCTCTTTTTTTTTTTCCTCTCTTCTTTTTTTTCTTTTCTCTCTTTTTTTCTTCTTCCTTTTTTTTTTTCTCTCCCTCTCTTTCTTTTTTTTCTTTCTTCTTCTTTCTTTTCTCTCTTTTTTTTTCCTCTCTTTTTTTCCTTTTTCTTCTCCTCTTCTTTCCCTTCCTGCTTTCTTCTTCCGGCTTTAAACTGTTTTTTTACTGTTCCACATGTGAAGCTTCAAATAATGCAGCTTGTCTGCATTATGAAGCGAGTTCGGTCCGGACCAGAAAATAACTGATACCCCCTTAGTTATTTTCCGGGGTGATTTTTCCGAAAATCCCGGGACCCGAAAAATACCAACTTAGGCCCGAAAAATCCAAGGAAAAATCACGAGCACGGGAAAACTCTCGGTTTCAAAAAACAACGCTCGATTTACCTTGAATTAATTACCCAAGATTAATTCAACAGTAAATCACGGTAAATTGACTTTTACAGTCCGGTAAAAATCCAAAATTTTTACCCGGGCTGTTACAGATGCAAGCGTCACGGACTCGGAGGCGCAACAAGCAAGGCGACGCGGTGTCGCAGTGGTGGCTCGCTGCTGCGGCTGCTGGGGTTCGTCGTCGGCAGCGGCGCAAAGGGCAGATCCGACGGGTCTGCTCCTCGGGTCTATGGCGGCTGGCGGCACGTCAGCAGGCGGAAGACGACGGGGAGGGCTGCGTTAAGTCGGCGACGGCGTGGCGAGCTCGATGATGTCGGTGGTGCGTCGAGTAGCGGCGCCGAACGCCACGGGGTGAACAGTGACGGGAGGAGGGGGAGGTGGCGCACTGTTCACGGGTTTTCTGTATTTTATTTATTTTTTTCCTTATTTCCTTTTCTTTTCTTTTCTTTTTATTTTTCTTTCATTTTCTTTTCTTTTCTCTATTTTCTGATTGGTTTCTTTTTTTTTTCCTCTTCTCTGTTTTTTTTTCTACTTCCGATTTTCTTTTTTTTTCTCTCTTTTTTTCCTTTTTCTTCTCTTCTTTTTTTTCTCTCTTTTTTTTCTTTTCCTCTCTTTTTCTTTTTCCTGTCCTTTCTTCCTCTCCTCCTGCTTTCTTCTTCCTTTTATAGACGTAAAAATACTGTTAAACCTGTGATTCCTTCAATAATGCAGCTTGTCTGCATTATGAAGCGAGTCCGATCCGGACCAGAAAATAACTGATACCCCCTTAGTTATTTTCCGGTGTGATTTTTCCTAAGGATTCCAGAACCCAAGAAATACCGACTTAGGTCCGAAAAATCCACGGTAAAATCACGAATGCAGGAAAAGCCTCGGTTTCGAAAAACGACGCTCGATTTACCTTGAATTAATTACCCAAGATTAATTCTTCCGGTAAATCACTATAGAAAGACTTTTACAGTCCCGGTAAAAATCAAAATTCTTACCCGGGCTGTTACAAACATTAAGCCAACATCTACGGTATCTTTGATATACCGAAGAATCCATTTCACAGCTTGCCAATGACCTCTGCCAGGATCATGCATATATCTGCTCACAACACTAACTGCTTGTGAAATATCTGGTCTCGTACACACCATTGCATACATCAAGCTTCCGACTACATTGGCATAAGGGACTTTTGCCATGTACTCTCGTTCTTCATCTGTCTGCAGAGATAACTGACTGCTAAGCTTCAAATGAGGTGCAAGCGGAGTACCTACAGGTTTTGACCCTTCATTCATGCCAAAACGTTGTAGTACTTTCTTCAAATACTCCTTTTGTGTCAGCCAAAGCTTGCCTCCCTCTCTGTCCCTGCTTATCTCCATGCCGAGAATCTTCTTGGCTTCTCCCAAATCCTTCATCTCGAACTCTCTACTCAACTGAGCCTTCAACTTGTCAATTTCAACTTGACTCTTTGCAGCTATCAGCATATCATCAACATATAAGAGTAGATAGATGTAGGACCCATCTTGTAGTCTTCTCAAATACACACAATGGTCGTATTTGTTCCTTGTGTACTTATGACCCAACGTAAACTTGTCAAATCGTTTGTACCACTGTCTTGGTGATTGCTTCAAACCGTATAACGACTTGTCTAGTTTACATACCCAATTTTCTTTACCAGCAACTTTGTATCCATCTGGCTGAGTCATATAGATTTCCTCCTTCAAGTCACCGTGTAAGAACGCAGTCTTCACATCAAGTTGAGCTAGCTCCAAATTCAACTGTGCTACCAAGGCCAACAGAATTCTAATGGAGGAATGCTTCACAACTGGAGAAAATACCTCATTATAATTAATTCCCTTCTTCTGAGCGTAGCCTTTAGCCACCAATCTTGCCTTATAGCGAACATTACTTTTGTTAGAAAATCCTTCTTTCTTAGCAAATACCCATTTGCATCCAATTGCCTTCTTTCCCTTTGGTAGTTATGTCAATATCCATGTTTTGTTCTTCTGAAGAGATTTCATCTCCTCCTCCATTGCTTCTTTCCAACTGCTACTTTCAGAACTCCGAATGGCTTCTGAAAAAGTGAAAGGAACATCATCAACGACTGGAAGTGCATAGGCCACCGTTTCAATGAGACGTTCTGGTTTTCTCCTTTCTCGTCTTAGTCTACTAGTGGCAATTGACTCGAACTGCTGTGTAGGTTCTTGGGTCGGAACCTCTTCTTCATCTGACTCTCCCTCTGTCAATAGAGAGTCACCATTGGTGCTCTTAGCTAGGATCATCATAGTAGGCTCAAACTCCACCTACTTTGGTACACACTCCACCTGCTGTGAAGTACCACCAGCTTCTTCTGGATTTACCTTAGTCAACATGGCAGATTCATCAAAAGTAACATCCCTGCTGATAATAGTCTTCTTTGCCTCTAGGCACTAAAGACGGTATCCCTTCACTCCAGCATTAAGACCCATAAATAAAGCCTTATTTGCTCGTGGATCTAACTTTGATTTATTCACATGGTAGTATACAGTGGAGCCAAACACATGTAAAGAATCATAATCTGTAGCAGGTTTTCCAGACCATACCTCCAAAGGGGTCTTGCCACCGAAAGTAGAATGTGGTAACCGATTAACAAGATGTTGAGCATATGTCACAGCCTCAGCCCAAAAATTTCTGCCTAGCCCAGCATTAGACAACATACAACGAACTTTCTCCACTAATGTCTTGTTCATAGGCTCTGACACCCCGTTCTGCTGTGGTTTTTTTCTGACTGTGAAGTGTCAAACTATGCCACAATTTTGGCATATCTTCAAGAAAGGATCACTCGTATATTCTCCACCATTGTCTGTTCAGAGAACTTTAATCTTCCTTCCTGTCTGGTTCTCAACCTGATTTTTCCACTTAAGGAAAATCCCAAGCACTTCATCCTTCTTCTTCATTGTAAACACCCACACTCTTCTGGAAAAATCATCAACAAAAGTGACAAAATAGTGTCTACCTCTAAGAGATGGAGTCTTGGCAGGTCCCCACACATCTGAATGCACATAGTCTAAAATCCCCTTAGTATCATGGATAGCAGTGCCAAACTTCACTCTTCGTTGCTTTCCCAGAACACAATGCTCACAAAATTCCAATTTGCAAGTCTTTGTACCTTTCAACAATCCCTGCTTGGCAAGAATCTGCAAGGATTTTTCACCAGCATGTCCCAAACGCATATGCCACAGCTTTGTTACCTCTGCATCCTTCTTGCTTCTAGAAGTTACTACTGCAACTGCCCCAATTACTGTACTACCTTAGTAGTAATACAGATTATTCTTCCTCACACCTTTTAACATCACCAATGCTCCTAATGTTGCTTTAAGAATTCCATCGCGGATAGTGACAACTAGGCCTTTTGATTCTAAGGCCCCCAAAGAAATGAGATTCTTCTTCAACTTTGGAATATATCGAACATCTCTCAAAATTCTGGTGGATCCATCATGATTTTTCAGCTTGATTGAACCTATCCCGACTACTTTACATGGATTGTCATTGCCCATGAAAACAACCCCGCCATTGAGCTCTTCAAGGTCAAAGAACCATTCCCGAATGGGGCACATATGGTAGGTGCAACCAGAATCCAAAATCCACTCATCAACATGTGATGTTGAAGGTGAAGCAACTAAAGAAGTGTCTGACTCTGCATCACTCTTGCATTCTGCAACATTTGCATCTTGTGGAGTCTTTCCCTTCTTTTTCAACTTCGGACAGTCTTTCTTCCAATGCCCTTTCTCATGACAAAAGGCACACTCATCTTTGGCAACTTTTCTTCTTGACTTGGATCTTCCTCTTCTCCCCTTTGACTGGCCTTGCTATCGTCCTCTAGCCAGTAAGGCTTCGTCTGCTGCAGGTGCTTTGTTCTTAACTTTATCTTGTTGTCTCAGCTCGTGACTATACAAAGCAGAACATACAGCCTCCAATGATACATTCTCCTTCCCATGAAGTAGCGTAGCCTCCAGGTGCTCGAATTCATCGGGAAGAGATGATAACAACATCAAAGCCAAGTTTTCATCTTCAAATACTACGTCTAAATTGAACAGGTCTGCTACTAACTTTTTAAACAGAGTGATGTGTTCATTCATCATAGAACCTGGTCGATACTCGAACCGGAACAATCTCTTCTTCATTAGAAGCTTATTCTGACCAATCTTCTTCAAGAAAGTGTCTTCCAATGCCTTCCATAGTTTATGTGCAGAAACTTCATTTTTGAATGCATATTTCTGCTCCCTGAACAAACACGATCGAATTGTTCTGCATGCCAACTTGTTTACGTCGGCCCACTCCTTGTCACTGATATCGTCAGGTTTCTCTTCTTCAATAGCAACATCAAGTCCCTGCTGGAATAGCGAGTCAAGGACCTCACACTGCCACATGCCAAAATGACCGGTACCGTCAAATATCTCCACAACAAGCCTCGAACTAGATACTGGGATCTTCGACCATCTGGATGTGGAAACCATCTCTCCTGACTGTGTACTTGATATAGCTTGTTTTGAACCTGCTTCCGCCATTACAAAATCAAAGGATAGTATTCAACAATTTCAAATAGCCCAAAGGACGAACCTTCAGCTCCGCTACCACTTGTTGGGGAACTCAAGTGGTTCACTTAAAACCCAGCCTCCTAGACATGACTCACTTGCACAGTATTTTAATTCACAACCTATACCCGACAAAGGCGGCTTAGCCGACCAACAAATAGAACAAGGCGGCTTTGCCAGCCAACAAAGAGATAAGGCGGCTTAGCCGGCCAATGTTGAATACTAAACAAATAAACAAATGCAAAAAATAAAGGCAGAATAATAAAAGAAGAACACACTCAAAAATTGATAACGGAGTTCGGCCAATTTTGCCTACGTCTCCGAAGCACTGCTCTTTTAATAAGAGAAGAGTTAGTACAATTGTTAGGATACAATGTACTCAAATTTTGGGATGATTCTAAAGAGATGTGAGGGGTCTTATTTATAGCCTTTTCCAACTCCTCACTCCCACTTTCTAATAGATGTGTGATACAAAACACCACATCACTATTCAACAGGTTTCCCATGGAAAAAAAGAAATGGATGGAAAGATAGCAATTAGGAAGTTTGAAATTATATTATTTGAAGGGCAAGTTTGAATGAAGAGAATAAGAATAAAAAATGAAGAGAGAAACAATATAATGTGTGGGTGGAATTCGGAGAGTATAGAGAAAAAACAAAAAGGAAAAGAAAAGAAGAGCGACGTTTTCTAACATACATAAGTTACATCGGTTGTGTATACCTCTTTTTGTTCCCTCGTTCTTCTTTTTTGTCTTCTCTTTTCTTTTTTTCTTTCATCTTTCTAAATCCTAAAGTCACATCAATCAAGGATACTATAAAATTACATACGTATCAATCGCAGAATATGGTTGGTAGTGCATCTTCAAGTATTATTGTTGTCTCATTAAGGCGGAGAGTGATCATACCAAAACTCAACCTAACAAAATTTACCATTGGCGTACGGAGAAATTTAGTATGATGATTTTCCGGTGATTTTCACCAATATTATTAGTATGGTAATGGTCACCTTCGGCGTCTTAGCACCCAGTTGTTGACTAATTACTTCTAGATCATCATGAGTGGCTTATTAATTACTCCATCAAAATATATCGTGCATGTACCGAGTTATTATAGTTATAAAAATATATAATTTTAAAATCCTTTTAAGTTTGACTGCATGCATGTGAATATGCAATTACAATGGATGACGAATTTGTTTAAATCTGTATTCCATAAATATTTTTTTTGTCGGGATTCAAATTATAATTTCCAGCGTAGAGCATAGCTCACTGTGCTTCCTTTTTTTGATTTTGTAAAGTTATATCTTAAGTATATTCCGAAAGCAATAACCATGAATAAAATAAGTGTAATTTAATTTGTTCAAGAAATTTTTCACTTCCCAAGCAAAAAATAATGCTTTATTTGGTATTCTTTTAATCTCCGCCTTTATTACCCCCTATTTTATTTCACAATTGCATTGCTTATATCTTCTAATACACAAGCAACGAAACATTTTTTTTTTTAGGAACACAAGCAACGGAACATAAAAGCGCACAGGGGACAAGAGTTTTTATTATTTCTTATTGGCTTAGATTGTATAAAACCTCAAGAACCTCTAGAAAGTCATATGAAATTTATTATTTCTGCTAAAGCTTTGTAAGATTGTTAAATGGGGGAATTTTTTATGAACTTGTAAATGAAATAAAATACAAAATTCCCTCCTAATGGCACAGATATAGTTATACTATATACACGCATGTATTTTTTTGTAATCACCTGTTTCTTTTTTGTTTTAACCCCCCACCACAAGGCAGTAATCACTAATGACTAACCCGAGGCATCAACACGCATCGTTTTGATCCTCTCGTGACTAGTAGTAGAACGACCCTCTGCTATTTCTGACAATGGCCAAGTAAAAATTGCAAAAAAAAAAGAAGAAAAAACCGGAAACAAACACACAGCGCCCAAAGAATGGCGAAGAGACCTCAAAAATCGAAGAGCTCCCGCTCTTCTGCAGCTTCGTCGGCTTCTGCTAACACCGCCAAGACAGCTTCCAACCAGTTAGTGTCCAAAATTCTCACTTTCCTTTCTCTTCAAATTTCTTATTTCTTTCGAGTTGTTTGCTTTAACTTGCATTTTTTTTTTTTGGGTTTCGAAGAAAACCCAGATTTGAATTAACGAAGTTTTTACTACTCTTGTTGTGTCCTGATTCTCTTCCATTGTTCTGTTAAAAAAAATCCCCTTCAATTATGACCTGTACTGCAGTAGCTATTGTTGTAGGCTTATACTAGCAGAAAGTTTGCTTGGTTTTTGTTGTTGAAAATTTTGAAGTTTGATGGCCGTAATTTGGTTGCTTTTACTATCTCGTATCTGGGTCTAGGAAATTAGTGTTGAAGATAAAGTCCAATGAGACCAAGAGGATGTCTACACGGCAGGGTGAGAGAACAAAGGCAGCAACGAAACAGAAACTGAAGCCGAAGCCCAAGAAGAAAGTTGATGCTAAAATGCCTAAGAAGCCACCAACTGCTTTCTTCTTCTTCTTGTATGTGAGACCTTTTGTAAATTTTTTTTGGTAGTTTGTGCTGTTGTTGTGTACTTAGATTAGTTATAGTTAGTATATGACAACTTGGATCTTGACGCTGGATAATAATAGCAATGGGCTACTTTTACTGTTTTTCTAGCAACGGGTAGACTTTGTACTGATGTGTGTAGGCGGGCTGCTGAGGATTTGCATTTAGTCTAGGACCTTTTGTGGCACTTGATGTTGGGGGTTATGTCAACCTCATTTCAACTAGATTGGAGTATGATGCTAGTTTCCAGTTGTCTAGAGCTCTTCTTCTTCTTCTTCTTTTTTCTTTTTCAGTCAAACAAAATGGGAAACTCTAAGCCTGAAATATAATCTGTTTTGCCATATGTTAGCAAATTGATGAGAGAAGCTATGTACATTGCTAGATTCTATGTCAAAGGGATTGAAAACTTTAAGAGGGTGAGAAGATATTTGGGGTAACTATGACTCTCTTGTTAGTAACATATGAATTTAGAGCTATAGTATAGAGTTCTCTGATATTCATCTTTTGCGTTAGCATCCTAATCTCAAGGGTCCTAGCAAAGCTCAATTTAGAAGTTGCAAAAAAATATGTCCTAACTCTTTGATTCTGTACCTTTTGGCATCTCAAGTGGTATCATCTTATTTGCCAGTCTATCCTATTTTCTTCTAAATATTCTTCAATGTTATTATTAAATTTTGTGTACTGGACAAATTACCTCAGTGGGTTTATCCTTAACGTTTATACGTTGAATTCGTATAATTATCTGATCTACGTAGAAAACGTCAGTCATGAAAATTCTGAAGTTTCTGTGGCAACTGCTTATTGATATTCATTTTGATTCTGAAGGGAGGATTTCCGCAAGGAATTTCAAGAGCAGAATCCAGATGTCAAGTCAATGCGTGATGTATGTGTTTGTCAGAATAATTCTTAGCCTAGGATGTCGACTCCTGACATAAAATTCAGATCCATCTCGTCCTTTCATCTGTTGATGTCTATTATCCCTTCGAAAATTTATCATCTAACCTGCTGTGCTTCAGGTTGGTAAGGCATGTGGAGATAAGTGGAAGACAATGACGTATGAGGTTTGTGCATACCAGTCACTGTATTCACCCAAGCACCATTCCTGTATGATTTAACTAGATTTAGTTACTGACATATATTAGCAGTGGATTGGTTTCTATCACTTTTTTCATTCTTTCATGATATGTGGCTCATCCTTTTTGTTCTGGTGTGAATCCGGTATCCATGACTGACCGCAACTTGTTTTATTATAGATGGTACGGTAGAAGAACTGTGAGTTAATTGCAATATGAGTTTTTGACACATCATTACTGGATCTCAGTGTTTTTCTATATCTGTTAACTGCAACCAATGCCTCTTAAGGAGCTATTAGTATTAGTTTAGCAAGCATATAAACAGGACTTTCACATGACCTACCTGTAATTTAGGACGATTCTGAGGACTTTAGTTAGCAATTAATTGGCCCCTTCATATTTTTAACCGAGTTATCGTTTACCTGTTTCTTTTGTATGTACCAAAGCTGTTCATTATTTGAACTTACTTAGTGTGAAACGTGTTGGAAGGAGCAAAGAGATAAGTGTAGTTGTTGAAGATTGCTAGGCTGGGTCTAAATGGGCAGGCTTTTGCCTTTATGTTTAGTAAGATAAGCCACTTTGGTTCTTACGTGTAACATAATTTTTATCAACCTCGGTTATGGCATTGCAGGCATAGAAAAGGACATAGTTTTTAGAGACCGGTTATCACAGTGTTCTTTTTAAGTAATGTCATTCCTTTATTCATATCATTGTTTCCATGTTCTCTGTCTCTATTTCTGTTAACATTTGTGCACATAACTTTGTATCCTTGTCCTGGGCTATGAGATCTGTATTACCTTGATTTCTGCTTTGGCAAGTCATATTTTCTTATGTAGCTCCCAGTCAAATCCACAATTTCCTCTAAATCCAATGCTCAGGGATTTTCATTTTTATCTCTGCATCTGTATCTCAGTATCAAAAGGCTAATGCTGAACCATAATTTGAAGATCCACCGGCTTCAGATTAGTTTTCTAACTTCTTTTCTTGTTTCTCATAGGAAAAGGTTAAGTATTATGATATAGCTACTGAGAAAAGAGCAGAGTTTGATAGAGCAATGGCAGAATATATTAAGAGAAAGGTAATATTTTAATACATCCCATTCTATAAACTTGGAACAGGCTGCTATCTCTAAATCCCATGTGGGGCGTTGTAATTTCAAGTACAGTTTGTTTTAAACGAATATATTTTATGCAGGAAAGTGGTGAGGATGAAGAAATCGATGAGGGTGACTCTGAGTATGAAGACTGAGGTTCTAGAATTGCTGCATTTCAGAAATCACTGTTGCACTAGGTGGTCCTGATAGATGCGGTCTAATTGTAAATTAATTCATGAGCTACTTATGTTTTTATTTCCCTTGACGCTATCAATGTCCGACCTGTGTATCATTCTTCTGTAAATTGCTGCTTGGTAGTTCAATCTATTTCTTTAAGTTGTGAAGGCAAACAATTTAGCCTTAGCTATAACTGAAATTTGAAAGGTTGTAGCACCATGTTCACAACTAAATTCGGGCTAGCTGGATGGACCATGGAATTAATCACTTGCCTCAGTTTTGTCCCATCCTTCAGGCATCAAATTTCTTTACATGCTGAAATCCTCTCTCTCACCTCTCAACGTGGATAGCTTTCTTTGTTCAGCATATCTGGGTCCACATCATCTACTTATAATTACTTTCAACTTGGCCCTTTAAGAAGGGACAGGAACCTCCAGAAATACTTTGTGAAGAAAGAGGGTGCACATGGTCTTTTGTTTTCTTATTGCAGATGCTTCTCTCTTGGTACGTCAGTACTATATGAATCCGACTGTTAACTGGATTTAAGGTTCTAGGACTAGTACAGCATGACAGTGAAGATATTCTTGAATCCCAAACCAAAAGGTCGTGGCATTTGAGTTTGTTTTCCTATTACGGAAGGTCTTCTTGAAATCATCTCCTGATGTCAAGGATCCATACGGTCATGTTGATCAGGATTGGCAGCTCATGGCTTTTGACAGTTTGGCTGCTTGAAAGCTCACTCTCAGTTTCAATAGTGGAACAGAATAAGTGACACAGTCTAAATGACTTTGTTCATTTTTCTATTACAGCAACTAGGCAAGCATGGAAGGACTTGCCTTCATGCTTCACATGAACAACTAGATATTTTTGTGATCCTAAATCTACAGACAACATAATTACAATGTCAGTGTTCTCTCCTCAGATACAGGACGTCTACCAGCTGCAAGTCCCAAGGAATCAGCGATGCTCCTCACCTCTGCGATCATGGCAACTACATCATTTAGCTTGTTAATTGCTGTTCCCACACCCTGTGAAAAGAAGTAACATTAGCGATAGCAATTTAAGGGCTAAAAATTTTATGGCTTCAGAGCCATTGTACAACAAAAATTGATCAGAGTTAAGAATTGCAGCATGAATTCCCATACCACGCCAGCAGCCCCTGCTGTGATGGCCATGGGCGCCGTAACTGCGCTAATTCCAGACGCACACATAACAGGAATCTTGACAGCCCTTGAAATAGAATATGCTGCTGCTAAGGTTGGTGTTGCCTGTAATTGCCAGCATGGGAGATTACAGGTAAGATAAAAAAAAAAAGTTTCTACGCAGAGGATCAGTTAAAATTTTAGTGGGATAAGATGAACAGAAGATCCATTGTCCTGCACTATGTATGCAATTAAGTTTGTAGTGTATTACCTTCTCTATCAAGCCAAGAACTCCAGACTGTGATGGGCTAGAACATTTTCCACCTTCGGTTTGTATAATGTCCACACCCTCCTGTTCTAATAATTCTGCAAGCTTGACCTGTTTTGTCACACCAATGATTATAATAACGCCGTAAAGCACAATCTTATGATTTAATCCTCACCACAATGCAGTGACTGTTACCTGATCGGGGAGATTTAGGGTATGAGGCACAGTAACTGACAGAGTCACAGAAGGAAGAATCCTCTTCGTCTCCTTTGTTAGGTTTAAAATCTGCAAACATTTGTTTCCACAACTAAACTAAGAAAAGAGAAAACTTGGAACACTTATTGGAACAGTTATTTAGTACTAAATCAACTCTTCATGCTCAATCTTTTATCCTTTGGGAATCAGCCCTGGAAAATAGAGTGACTAGGCATATGGGGACACAGTTGTACATAATGCATATGAAGATATTAGGTCACTATCTGTTTGAACAGTTTAAGGTTCAATCCGAGGCAATAATGAGGAGGCTAATTGGTAAGTTTCGATTTGATGATGAATTCCGATGGTTGATACCTGTTCTGGGGAGAAAACTATTCCCTGATCATAGAACGAATCATAATTTCCAATTTCCACCTGCATTGTTCGCCAACGCCCTTGTTAATACATTAACAAAATGCTTACTACTTTTCCGTCAGGAAACTGTTTTTAGACTGGCAATGCAATTCAACAGCAGAACTTATGTCTCAAAGTAACAACAAAAAGTGACTGGAAAAGATTATCAAACCATATGTGCTCCTGCTTCAACAGCAGCTACAAATGCTGATGGATCCACTGAAGACACACAAACCTGCAAGTGGACAACTCCATTCAGGAAGCACATGATGAATAAGTGGAGATATCAACGATTTCATAATCTGGCTAAGGTGGATGATTCCAGTGCAAACAGAAGAGTTGTTTTCAATTGATTATCAATAGAATACAACTTAAAATTTGTAGTGTTTAGTCTGATCTTTTAATCACAGAAGAACAACGAGGCTAATCTTCCTATGAAGAAAGAAATAATTTACCGGAAGAGAAGTTAAACCAATGGCAAGTTTCACCAAGTCTGGGTCGCAAGCAATGTCAACGTGAGTTGCTCCACCCTGTTAATTAATAAAGATCATAAGTTGTGGTTCCAAATAAAGCGATTAATTTGATATGATCATACTCTCCAAGCAAGTAACCTAGATCAACTCGTCTCACGAAACCATTTCTTTGTAATAAAATGAAGAAAACAGTTTCAGGAGCAAATATATCTCTAAGTAAGAAACAAGAAGGCTAACCTTGTCTGCAGCGGTGATGACTGAGGCAACATTGTCCTCGTTAAAATTTTGCAGACCTGAGATGATCTGTAATGCAAATACAACACATAACTAAAGGAGAACATGATTGTCAATCTGGACTATTAACCGCAATTCTGCTATGTGCACAGCTTTTTACAAACGGGAGTCTATTTGGTCCTAACACACCAATGGTGTCAAAATCATTACGCTTCATTTCAGGTTTTAAACAGGAAAAAAGAAACACTCTCTATCAAATAAACAAGTTGAAAACAGAAGCAACACAAAAGGTACCAGTTATGTTATGTAATATACCTTGAGAGCCCTCCTTTCTTCAAAATCTTTCAAGACTGTTTCTTTTGTAAATGAGAGTTGAGCTCTGACAGTAAAGGCCGGTCTTCTCTTAGGAGGAGACCAACATGACTTGGAAGCAAGTTGGTTGCTGTGAAAAGGGTTCTGGTTTGGATTCAAAAAAGTGGTGGAAGACTGGGAGTTAAGCGGCATGCATACTGAGGAGTGCATTTTTCCTTCCTTGTCTCTGTGTCTTGTTAGTTCACCCTATCCAGGTAAGGTAGGAATTGGAGTTGGAGGGAGAAGAGATAAAGAGATATTGGACTGTCCAAGTCAGGTGAAGATATTTTTATTTCTGTTTCTTGGGTTCATAACTTCATAGTCAGGGTAATTCCTGATTCGGACCATAAGTGAAAATCGGACACAGTCTGTCTGGCCCAAAACCATGCAAAGGTACAACCCAAAATAACCAAAACAATATGAATGGGCCTCAAGCTTACATTGATGTCTACGGGCCTATACTAGAGAACCATGGCTGTCTTGTATAATCATGGCATTCCTCACATTAAAACCTACTAAATTTTATTGGGTTTTCTAGTGGATGCATAGGAGGTAAAAGATCTTCTGAACTAATAGAGCCAACAAGTACTGTTCAATTTCTCAGACATAATCCTTTAGCAATTTTAAGTCTATGATAATGTGTTAATTATATTTCGACATTAATATACATGATATGTGTAATACAAGGAAAAGGGTAAATATTTCAGGCCTGCAAAGCACATAATGTTAAGTTTACCCTTAAAATAGTTACTGGGAGATTATTAAATGTTTCGGCAACCAAGTTTGCGGTGCCGGAAAATACTGGAATACAGTATAATTAGTTGCAGGGGAGCTGCCATAGTACCAATAAATTATTGCAGTTCAGGGTCAACCTACACAATTTACTTCACATAGCAGTGGAATTTATGTGATATGGTCCATATGTTTCGGTGGGCGGTGATCGATTCATTGTTGTTGACAAAAATATTTAGTAGCGGTAAGAGTGGTAGTTGACATAGGTGCTCATGAATTTAAAGCTTTCATCCAAACCCTGAGCACCACTAGTAGTATATATACAAGCTCCATCTCATGTCTCTTAACATATATAAGCATATAGTGCATTAATTTTCCTTTGGCATTAATTAGTATTATACTAGCTAGCTAGCTCAATGGCTTCTAGTGGAAAGCTTGATGTAGAAGTAGAGATCAAGTCTGATGCTGATCATTTCTGGGAAAACATCAGGAACTCTACAACTCTCTTCCCCAAGGCCTTCCCTGACCAATACAAGAGCATTCAAGTACTTGAAGGGGATGGAAAGGCAGCTGGCTCTGTGCGTCTTTTCACTTATGCAGACGGTAATTAATGCTTGCACATCATCAATAATTTGCACTTTATGACTAACTAATGTAAATAAATAGTAGACTATGCATGCAAATATATATATTTTTTTGACAAATTTGTTTTTGTCGTGATCAGGTTCTCCGCTTGTTAAGGTGTCGAAAGAGAAGATCGAGAGTGTGGATGAAGCCAAGAAGGAGGTATCTTACAGTGTTATTGAGGGTGATCTGCTGAAGTTCTACAAGAGTTTCAAGGGTACCATTGTTGTGGTTCCAAAGGGTGATGGTGGTGGGAGCTTGGTGAAATGGAGCTGCGAGTATGAAAAGGCTAGCGATGAGGTTGAAGTCCCACACATCATTAAGGATTTTGCGGTGAAGAACTTTGTGGAGGTGGATGAATATATTCGCAAGGCATAATTAATTAAATAATTATGGTCACGTCACGTGCCAACAATTATTTAGTTAATTAGTCATGGCATTCTACTCTTCTGATGATGAGTTCTGATTAGTAAATAAACAGGGATGTCCCTACTAGTATTTACTTATATATTAATTAACTATGTGGAATGAGCTTTGCTAATACCTTCTTGTTCAAAATGAAGCATTTAGTGTTTCATATTATTGTCGTGCCATATATGAAAAGTTTAAGAGATTTGTGAGAGTGTAATAATGAGAATATTGCATGGTACAGAAAGTAAGAACTGCTAATTAAAGAGAGAATATCAAGTTAATTTCATTTATATGGTAGTATTACTATTTCCACATTCATATGTAGGACAGACAGAAGTGATACCGGAACCGTTTGTGGGTTTAATAAACCAAATTAAGGCATATACATGGGAGTCTTGAATGGATGGTATCGTACAGTTGAGGAGGTTGAATTCAGGTGGATGCATTCATTTATTATTTTATCGTCATTTGCCCATTCTTAATGAGGCAGTTGGGCAACTACTCCTGTTCAAGCTGCAGCTCTACGCTTCTCCGTTGCACACCTTCCCTTCTCAACAACAACCGGAATTGGCAAGTTCATTGATTTGGTGAATCAAACTGAAACTGTTGTGCCTATTGGTTGGCTAGCTAGTCTACCCTTCTCTTTAATACATACACTTAATAAATGCACCTCACTCCCTGAAGTTCAAATCATGTTTTGTGTATGGAAAATGTAACAGTGGAAGGGCTGTGTTAATTAGTGTATATAAAGGATGCTCCCATAGCCCTCGTGTAAGAATGTAGGCGGTTCGGGTGGCAGCGTGTTTATGTTCGCAATCTGTTTATACTAATCAACTAGTATTTCTGGCTTCAATTATTACTAAGCAATTAGAAAGTGTTGAGTTTTGCAGTAAATCCCAATATATAGTTCTATTCCAATTGAGTGGAAAGTTATAGCATTGAAGAGTGGGATTTTCCTATTGCATGGATCTTCTTATGATCAGAAGAAAACGAACATAGAAAATAAAAGATATTTAGTGTCATACTGTGTAGTGTATTCTCTCTTCCAATACATATTGTTTCTGTCCTTTTCCAAATGTATCTGTCAGAACATAATAATTTGTTGGACTAGGGTGTGGTTTTTCTTGAGGCCTTCGGCTTGTATTAATAGGTACAATTTTTTTTTGTAAGAACAAAATTTAGTTGGCAATACCCTACATTTGATTATACTATTCCCACTTGGTCGTAGGTCTTTGAAGACAACTGATGACCGCGACGGATTCAGACTTGGTGTTCTAACGTTTGTACGTTGATTTTCCTTACTAAAATAACAAGTGTATTGTTTTTTCATCCTAATTAATGATTAAGCACTGACCTTTAAGCGCTGACCTGTTTCTAGAACGTTTTGGACATAAAAAATGGACTATGGGCAAGCAAAATTTCCACTGTACACTACAAGTTTGCTGAAATTTATTTCAACTTCCACTAATCTTGAACTGCATCTGTGTCAAGATTAATTAGCAATAATTTATGTTTTGACGTACTTCAGTTCTTTCTCTCTTAGCTCATTATGGTAGTTTTGTACCACAAGAAGAGTTGCGCGACCGCTATAAGTACCGAAGTACTATGCTTAATTAGCTGATCATTAACTCATCGCTAAGTAGCTTTTCACTTTAGATTTGCAAATAACATGCTATTCCATCGAGTTCTATCCATTTTTGCCTTCTAGAAGACAATCCATAGCTTCTTAACCTCTGTTCAAGCAGCATCTCCACGGAGGCTGAAGGAAAAATACTCAACCTGTCAATTTACTAGATATAAATCTGGGAGGAGACGGGATTGCCATCCAATTAATTTCTTGAAATTGATTACACTATAATTTGTCCTGTTCATCTTTATAGTTGGACAAATTCTGTAACAGCCCGGATAAAAATTTTGGATTTTTACCGGACTGTAAAAGTCTATTTACCGTGATTTACTGTTGAATTAATCTTGGGTAATTAATTCAAGGTAAATCGGGAGTCGTTTTTCGAATCCGAGTGTTTTCCCGCGCTCGTGATTTTCCCGTTGATTTTTCGGAACTAAGTTGGTATTTTCGGGTTTCGGAATT